>PVKC010042551.1:0-11940 GCA_004027635.1 Crocidura indochinensis | reverse complement strand
AACTACAAATTCCAAAGAATGGTCTCTAAGGAGGCAGGAACTCAAGAGAAATGGCTCTGCAGGATTCCATTAGCCAGGGGTATACATAGATGAAGTATGAATCTACTCTGACTCCTTGGGGTAGGCAGAGACCTGGGAGTGTTGTTGTTCACTTGGTGAATTGAAGACTGCCTTAAAGCTATGCACTGAATAAAGTACTCTGCATATCCCACTTGTCATCTGGAATTAAAACACTCAAGAGTTAACCTAAAACTCTGGGGGGCGAGGGGAAGAATGACAAAGGTTGAAACAATGCCAGGAAAAAAATATGTAGCATTGACTGAAAAGTAGACAAATGGCTCTAATGCTGTCCTCAGAATCTCAGGATTTGAACCGTCAGAATGAATTATACAACGGTCCAGATTTTAAATGAAATAGCAGTTCCACTGGGTATTATACATGGTCCATGGTGACTTCATGAGCAAGGAAGGAAACAATCTATCGCCTTTTGACAGTATGGTTTTAGAATAAAAGCAAAACCATTGAATAAATCAGGCAAGCAGTGGGCAATATTCTTCTCCTCTTCATCATTCTCTAACGTGAACTGCACTGCCTGATATACTCAGATAATATGATACCTGCTCTCCCTAATATTGCCAATACAGAAATGAACACATAAGCCCTCTAGTTTTGTAGCCAAAACATGGTAAGTGAGACTAGGAATTGGTTACTTCAGGCTGTAAAAGACAACAGGTAACTGAATACTTATATATAAAGTAAATGGATTTGATTTCTGTAAAAACATCTGTATAGATGGCAATTGGGGGGGGTGCTATCATCTAGTAGCCAAACTGTTGAACTATAATCAGATGAAGTCTTCGTTGGGATTCTGTTGACTCACCAGACATATATGTGTGAATGGAAGTGACCTCTTTTGCCATTATACTCCCCTTTCTACTGACCACTCACTCTCATCTTCATAGCTTTTACCAACTTATAGACCTCCAATCAGAGCCAAAGCCAAGACAGGTCTAAACTTCTCAATTTAAGGGACTGGAATCATCATGCCTTTGATGTCCAAAACATTCCACCACTGCTTTGTAACTTTCACGTAATGCCAAAGTGCATTGACATTACTGAGGTTTTCTTTCTCCTCTGATGGTATTTTATCAATACTTTCTCTGAATTTAAATGTGATCGGAAGAGAAGTTGAAATTAAGCTCAAAATTTCCCAATTGCTGTCACCATCACTTCACCCTGATGAAGTGAAAGAGCGGTGTCTTATCCTTTTATCCTTTTACTTTTTCTTCCTAGGAAAGATATCTATTGGATTAATCCATCTTCACACTTCAGAATAGCTCCTTTCATAAAGGAAAGATCTTCTTCATCGTTCCCATTAGAGTCAAAGATGGCTTGTACGCCTTTCTCCTCTGGCCTGAGAATCACTCTGCTACCTTGCCTGGATCTAGGAACTGGATCCATCAATGTTGTTATGTCCAAATAAGGCATTTTGTAGAATTCCAATAAAGCGGGCAAAGATCTCTTTAGTGGGATTCTGAAGGGGCTCATCCTGGGTGGAGACTGGGCAGGCAATTGTGATACCAGAAGGCACAGACCACTGCAATGACAATGTTGTGAGAGACCCGTGAGTTCTAGGAGATGTTGAGCTCATAGTCCCAGGGGCTAATACTCTCATCCAACACCAGAAACACTCCATGCCACTGGCCCAGGGATTTGTTTTCGACTAACTTTTTTGTTCATTTTGTTTGGTTTTTTTGTTCGTTTGTTTGTTTGGGGCCACACCCAGCAGCGTTCAGGGGTTACTCCTGGCTCTGCACTCAGAAATCACTCCTGGCAGACATGGGGGACCATATGGGATGCCGGGATTCGAACCGTGGGTCAGCCGCTTGCTAGGCAAAAGCCCTACCGCTGTGTTATTTCTCTGTCCTCCTGTTCTTAACTTTTTTTTTTCATTACATCAAATGTAAATTCAGGGTTGGAAAGAGAATAGTGCATAGTCTTTCTTGCATGTAGCTGCCCTGGGTTAAATTCTCATTATCTCATAGTATTGTCAGGAGTAATTCTCAAATGAAGAGTTAGGAGTAACTCCTGAGCATTGTCAGGAGTGGTTCCTGAGATCCCCAAAACAGTTTCTAAAAGTCTCCAGTTCATTGAGAAAGTGTATATGATGCATTCACCCTGATTCTTTTTTTTATTTTTCATTTATCTGTCTCTCTGCCTCAAATTAAAATATAAATCAATTGTCATATTTCTTACTGTGGGTCAGAAATGTCAAAACTTTGTAAATCTTTACAGTCTCTTTATACCTGGAGACACTAAAATCTTCTGACAATCAAGTAAGAAAATTTTTGCTTGCATTATAAATTAGTATTTTTTCAAAACTCTCATGTAATGCCAAAGTGCATTGACTTTGCCGAGACTTTCTTCTCAATCTGTTCAACAAACAAGATATCCAATTCCAGAGGTCTGAATGAGACAACCGCAAGTGAACAGGTCTTCCAGAAACATAACGAAAGACTCTTTCCCAGGCTCCATCCTAGGAGCAACAAAATGACCAAGAACACCGACTACAGAAGATGAAGTAAAACGACACTGAAGAAGCAGAACTTCTTCAAAGAAAGTCTTCATCATAAGCTCCATTCCTTGAGCTGCACAGTCACCAAGATCTCTAGATACAGAAGACTGATTTTAGCATCCATGATGAAGCAGAAGTCTTCCATACATCACGAAGGCACCGAGGAGAGAGTAAAGTATCATGCAAGGAGTCTATAGTTAATCCCATGACAGTATGCTTCAGGGATGGAGAAACCCTGTATCTCCTAGGCCAAGGGAATTCCCTCTATAATATCCCCAATAATTACTGTGCCTATGCAGGGGGAAAAGAAATAAAACGCAAAATAATCATTTTTCCACATATATATTTATTGATTGATTGATTTTTTGACGTCTTTATTTTGGTATAAAATTTTATTAATACTTTTTCTTTCTTTCTTTCTTTCTTTTTTTTTTTTGGTTTTTGGGCCACACCCAGTGACACTCAGGGGGTTACTCCTGGCTATTCACTCAGAAGTCGCTCCTGGCAGGCACGGGGGGACCATATGGGGAACCGGGGGATCGAACCGACGTCCATCCTAGGTTAGCGCAGGCACCTTACCTCCAGTGCCACGCCCGGTCCCAATACTTTCTTTAGATTTAAATGTGATGGAAAGAGAAGTTGAGGGGTCAGAGCGGTAGGGCCTTTGCCTTGCAAATAGCTGATCTAGGACAGACAACGATTTGAATCCCGGCATCCTATATGGTCTCCTGAGCATGCCAGGAGCAATTTCTGAGTACAGAGTAATCCCTGAGCTGGGTGTGACCCAAAAGTCACAAGATTTTCCTAGAGATGGATGGATATGGAGACTATTATGTTGAGTGAAATAAATAAAAGAGAGAGAGTTAAACAGAATAGTCTCAATCATCTGTGGATTTTAAGAAAAATAAAAGACAGCCAATTACATGAAGTCCACTACAAAGAGTGGTAAGTGCATATAGAGAAATAGCTACACTTTCAACTATCA
Organism: Crocidura indochinensis; assembly: GCA_004027635.1. NCBI lineage: Eukaryota > Metazoa > Chordata > Mammalia > Eulipotyphla > Soricidae > Crocidura > Crocidura indochinensis. The sequence continues at coordinate 8,380 of PVKC010042551.1, read as the reverse complement.
TGACAGAGAAATACAAAGTTTGTCTCGAAGACAGGTAAGGGATTGGAGAGGAGAAAAATGGAGACATTGGTGGTAGGAAATTTTGCTGGTTAAGGGAGGTAGGCATTTTATGCCTAAAACCCAATTACAAACAAGTTTGTAACTGTGGTCCTTAAATAAAGAAATCTATAAAAATAAATGAATGGAGAAAACGGGCATGCCACTGAATGACTTTATAGCCTTAACATTATTTTCACTAAATTTCTTGAATTTACACCAAGGAGGTCCCACACATTTGCAGACAGAGAACCAGAAGTAAGCTATGATTACTGCTAATGTGACCCCAAAACGAACAAATAAATAAGTAAATGTATTAATAAGGGGCTGAAGTAGTGATCTAGCAGTAAGGTGTTTGCCTTGCACACGGCTGACCCAGGGCGAACCACTGTTCGACTCCCAGGCATCCCATAGTCCCATATGGTCTCCCAAGCCAGAAGAGATTTCTCATAGTCTGGAATGACTCCTGAACATCACTGGTGTAGCCCAAAAACAAAAACAAAACAAAACATAATGAAACAAACAAAAAAAAACCCACAAAAATATAGCAATAAATAAAAGTAAAAATGCTTTTAGCAAAAATTAAAACAAAAGTTTTTTTTTGTAGTATAGCCCCCTTTTTCTTTCTCTATATAGCATAGATAGTAAGACCATTCAGTATTCATCTCTTTCCCTATAATTTGTTTCATCCAAAAAGATAACATTTCATTACAATCAAGTGAAACAAACTTATAATATTGCATTGTACAAATAAACTATATCTTCTTAATCTAGTAAACAATTTTGGACATTTAAACTATTTCTATGTTCTGACTATTGTACTAAGCATTTTTCCCATGATATTTACAGAACAAAAACCACGTTTGACTAAAAATTGGTAGACAATAATTTTTTATTGACCAGATAAATAAAATAGACTTTTACTGTTATTTTAACAAATCCTGGAAAAGTACAAAGAATCATCTCTTTTATACATCTATTACTGGCATAAAATTGTTGATATAAACTTAAATAAAACCTTATAAGATGAGTTCATCTATTAGAGGTACTTAAGATGTGAACAAGGTATGCATAAAGATGTTTGAATATTGTTATTCATAATAATTTATGAAAAGGCATACACATTTTTTACTAGGGAACTATTATACACACACAAGAATATTATTATTATTATTACTATTATTATTAATAATATTATTATTATTTTGGTTTTTGGGCCACACCGGCTGTGCTCAGGGCTTACTCCTGGTTATCTGCTCAGAAATAGCTCCTGGCAGGCACAGGGGACCATATGGGACACCGGGATTCGAACCAACCACCTCAGGCCCTGGATCGGCTGCTTGCAAGGCAAACACTGCTAAGCTATCTCTCTGGGCCCATAAGAATATTATTTAATTATTTTATAAATCAGTGTTAATTTTGATGCAATTGTGAAAGAATGAAAAGTGTGAATGAAAACTGAATAATGTTCAATGCAATTTGATGCCATATTATGTAGACCTTAATATTCATAGAAAACTTAATGGATGCTTAAAATCTTTTTGTTGTTGTTGTTTTGGTTTTTTGACTCACAAAACAAACAAACAAACAAAAAACCGACAGCGCTTCGGGGTTACTCCTGGCTATGCACTCAAAAATCGCTCCTGGTAGTCTCAGGGGACCATATGGCATGCCAGGATTCAAATTACTGTCCTTCTGCCTGCAAGGTAAATGCCCTACCTCCATGCTATCTCTCCATGTGTTTATATTGAGTTATTCTTTTTTTGTTTTGTTTTGTTTTTTGGGGGGGCCACACCTGTTTGATGCTCAGGAGTTACTCCTGGCTAAGTGCTCAGAAATTGCCCCTGGCTTGGAGGACCATATGGGACATCGGGGATAAAACCACTGTCCTTCCTTGGCTAGTGCTTGCAAGGCAGATACCTTACCTCTAGTGCTACCTCACTGGTCCCCTATATTGAGTTATTCTTGTATTTCTGTGATGATTTTACTTAGTTGATGTATATTATCCTTTGATACTACTTTTATGCTTGTTTTGCTAATATCTTACTGAGGAAATTTCATCAATATTTATCTGAATGTCATTCTTTATCTTCTTTAGTATTATTAGTTTCCTAGAAGCTTTTAGGAAGGATTACCACTTTTTAAATTGTTTGGAAGTATTTAAAGAATATAAGTAGCAAGTCTTTGAAGGTTTGATAGAACATACTTGTGAATCCATCTGAACTTGACATTTTGTACATTAGAGATTATTTTTATGTTAAAATGTAATAGTTATTTGGTCATAAGAAGATAAAAAGCTTGCCTTGCCTATGGCTAACTCTGGTTTTTAATCCCAGGCACCAGATGATTCCCTGACCATGACCAAGAGAGATTCTTGAGGACAAAGACTGAAAGTAAGGCCTGCGAGTCATCTGGTGTGGCAACAAACAAAAAATAGAAAAAGCAAAACCACAAATGAAGATTATGTTTATTATTTCATAATTAAATATAAAACTTAGCTTTTAACTATAAAGAAATATTTATTCTTTTCTAGATGTTATAAATGCCCAATATTAATGTTAATCTTATAAATATCATAAATGACAAGGTTAATTATCCTGGTTTTAGCTAATGTGGATTATCATCTTTTTGTTTTTGTTTGTTTGTTTTTTTGTTTTTTTGGGGGGTTTTTTGGGGGGTCACACCCGGCAGCGCTCAGGGGTTCCTCCTGGCTCCATGCTCAGAAATTGCTCCTGGCAGGCACGGGGGACCATATGGGGCACCGGGATTTCAACAGATGACCCTTTGCATGAAAGGCAAATGCCTTACCTCCATGCTATCTCCCGTGCCCCTGGATTATCATCTTATACTGCCCAAATGTCTTAACACAGATAATATGTTTTATTTGTACCCCACATGCTTCTCCTTCTTTAATAAGGTTTTGAGGAGAGTGAAAGATATATTTGTCCTACAATTACTTTTCAAAAAATAATATTGGGAACTGAAGCCACAGTACAATAGGGAAGGTCTTGCCTTACATGTAGCAACACAGACTACATCCCTAGCACTACATATTATCCCACAGCCCTAACAGAAATTATCTCTGAGCACAAAGCCAGTATTAAATTAAATTAGGTATAATTAAATTAAAGTAAATAAATTAAATTAAAGTGAATAGAATAAAGTAAATAAATTGTAAACAATAAAATTAAATAAGATAAATAAATCAATTATGATTTATAATACTGTCCATGTTAGGGTATTATATGCACAAATTTACAATATCATATGCCCTACCAGTGTCTGCTCCCTCCAGCATTGTGTTTTGGTCCCCTTCATTCATCCTCTACCCATACACTTGATTTTATTCATAAAACTCAGTTTTATGAATCAGTTTTCAGGCTTTGTTGCTTTGGTAAACCTGTCATTTCCTTACTATATTTTATATACCACATAAGAAAGATTATCTGGGCCCGGGAGATAGCATGGAGGTAAAGCGTTTACCTTTCATGAAAAAGGTCATTGGTTTGAAACCCGGTGCCCCATATGGTCCTCCGTGCCTGCCAGGAGCAATTTCTGAGCATGGAGCCAGGAGTAACCCCTGAGCGCTGCCGGGTGTGATCCCCCCCCCTCAAAAAAAGAAAGATTATCTATCGGTCCCTCCCTTCTGATGATTACCATCTAGTTTCATTGATGTAGTCAAAGTTGCATTTTACATATTTTAGTTTAAATTTCCTTATTTGTCAGCTATATGTTCACATATCTATTTCCCCTTGTTTCTATATTGGAAGTTGTATGCTTCTGAGATTCCATCCTTTTGCTCTAGATTAATGGCAAAGAGATGTTTTGCTTCTTATAGAAGAAAAGTTATTTTTTACAAAGAGTTGTTTTTTATAAGAGATGTCTTCTGTCTGTCTCTTTTATTCCTTGTGAGTAAGGATTGTTTAACCTATTATAAGTTTAGTGCCTGGTATAATTGACCCTTTGTACTGCTTTCTTTATAGATAATGGATTTCTTCTCTAATTATATTTTCCTTTTGTTTACATAGGAATTTACTTCTAGTTTATTAAAATGTGAGGTTTGCTTATTTATTTGAACTCATTCATGTTCCTGGTGTAAGCTTCTATAGCCCTGGACATCATTCTTAGTACTCCTTTGCTATGTTCAAACACTTTAGATACAAATGCAATACTTAAATACATTTAAGAAAAAAAATCTCCTTCCCCTTTATGTTTAAGACTCATAATTGCTAAAAATTGTTTCATGCATATATAATTCAAAATCTTTTATATATTCCTGCTAGCTTCCTAAATATGTATATCACATTCTAGTCATATATGTTTGATTAGTCATATGATATAAATCATAAAACAAGCATCTGAAATAGATGCCATATTGAGATAACTATTTAACACTTATTTCTATGCAAACTGATGTTTCAATTATGTTTTAATTAAATTATAGTAAATTAGCATATTGGTGCTCCAATATGCTATTTTTCCTCTTTAATTTGAAAATTGCCTTAGCCCACTGAAGTAAAATATATAACATCTATTTTAACCAATTAATTCACTCTGGATTCCAGAGATGGACGGTTTCAGTTTTCCAAAACGTCTTTTATTTCAAATAAATAATAAGCAATAAAACGATACGAAGTTTACTCTTTTAAAATAAGAAAATTGGGAATCGGAGCCATAGTGCAGTGGATAAGGCATTTGCCTTACAAGTAGCCAAGTCAACCCTGTTTGGATCTCCAGCTTTCCATATGTTCCTTGAGCCTTCCTGGAGTGATTTCTGAACACAGAGTCAGGAATAACTTCTGGGGACTGGAGATATAGCATGGAGGTAGGATGTTTGCCTTGAAAGCAGACGGACGGTGGTTCAAATCCCAGTATCCCATATGGTCCCCCAAGCCTGCCAGGAGTGATTTATGAGCATAGAGAGAGGAGTAACCCCTGAGCGCTGTTGGGTGTGACCCCTCAAAAAAGGAATAATTCCTGAAGACTGCTGACTGCCCCCCAAAAAATTGCTCAATCAATCAATAGAGAAAACTGCAGTAAATCTATGATAACATAAATTCTTTATGAGGAACCAATCTCCATATATTCTCTAGCATCTAAAACAGAATTCTACATTATGAAGCCTTTAAAACAGTAAATATTAGAGCTTTTTAAACCTCAGAGATTACTGAGAAGAAACTTTCAAAATATCTTTTATCCCCCTGTTCTTATAGATAAGGTCATATTTAGAGAAGGTACGTAAATATATCTGTGGCTAGAAAAGAATGCAAACAGCATATACAACTATATATTCATTTGACACTTTCTATCCACAATTCCATTCATATTCATAATTACTACTCTTTTCACTTTTAAACTCATCATTATGAAAGATAAAAAATAACATTAAATTACCATATTGTCTCCAGTCCACCCCAGGAGGTAAAAATCTCCAGTATATAAGGTTGTTTAGATGATTTAAGTATGAAGGGAGAGAATGAAAGCCCTTCTGATTATACCACACCTAAAAGAAAGAAAAAAATAATTTTCATGATATTAGTTCTTAAATCCACTTTAATTTTTTCTCAGACAGAACCTTACTCTCAGAAAATTTCTGTCAATTACTTTAAAAATGCCTCACTAGTAAATTTCAAGCTAATTTTTAAATTTTATTTATATGAAGCATATAATTTGAAGACAAAAATAGTTCTATTTTTCTCAGAACAAGTATGAATGTCTTCTACAATTATATTTTCACAGAATAAAATATACTAGAGCCAATTTCTTTTTCTTTTTCACACAGTAAGCTAATACAATTTGATCTGCTAATTATGGTATAAGAAGTGATTAGAAAAAATCATTACATTCAAATTAACAACAGCATATAAAACAGTATGTCTCAAAGTAATCTGAACTGAACTTTTGCTGAGCATCAGTAATAAATTAACCTGACACAGGATAAAGATAAAGAACGAATCAGGAGAGACAGTGCTACTAAAGTTGACATACTAAGTAACATGAAAATAAAACAATTAATATTTCTATTACAAATTATCATTTTATTAAAACACTTAACTGCTCAATTTATTAATTCTGATTAGTGTCTTCAAAAAATATAATGTACTAGCTGTCAAATTTTGATCTTAATTCAAATATTAAATACAGAGTGTCTATCAACAATGCTCTTTTCCTGCAACAGATAATATTTATAGAAGTAGGACTCTGTACAGAAAATTTGTGCCAGAGTTTATACAAATCCCTACAGTTTATGGAAACTTAGGATCAAATGGAAAATTCATTGTTTTCCAATGAGTTTTTCTAGTTCATTATATTAATCCCCGATATTTATTCTAAAATCCTTTATGGCAACTATTTTTTTTGTATTCTTAAATACAGACCACTGTCTATGCAAGGAATTATATTCCCAATTACTGCTCTAGCAGCTCATTTCATTAAGCAATTCATAAATTAAACCTTTTATCTCTTTCATACTAAATCACTGTTCATGTCTTTTTAATATTTTCACTCGAAGAGAACAGAATTTAAGACCTACTAACGATGAAAACTAACACAATTAGTAAGATCATAAGCTTAGCCTAAATGGCATTTAATGAAATAACTGTAAAGAAATTAGAAATAAATGTGAATTCGCATATTCAAAAATGAATTTAAGTTAGACACACTTTTGAAGACGAGAGTATAGCATGTAAAGTCCACTCTTAGAGGCTGTACCAGGATCTCACATAAAGATTTATCTTACATAGAAATAAGTAGAATATTATGTTTGTGAACATAACAGAAACAATAAGTTGTGTTAAGATCATAGGACAGGAAAAAAATTTCCTTGTGGGACCTACAACTTTCACTAACAGTCTATAACTCTAATTTTTTACTCACTTAACAGCTTAATTAGAGGCAAAATGATAAGACATAGTTTTTGAACAAATAAGGCATTTTTAATCTATCAATTTTAACTTTTGTTTTCAAAAAGAGTAAATTTTTTATTTTAATTTATCTTTTCAATTTAAAAATGACACTTAAGGGGCCAAAGAAATAACACAGTAGGTAGGGTACTTCTCTAGGGCAAGGCTAACACTGGTTTTATCTCCATCATCACATATAGTTTCCAGAGTCAAACCAGAAGCCATGAGCAATTCCTAGACACAGAGATAGGATAAAATCCTAATAAGGAAAAGTATTCCAACTCCCTTCCCACCAACTCACAATATATGAATGTACATAAATCAAATTGTAGCTGCTTTGGTGGAGTAGTGCTATATACCTTAGTATTGGTAAACCAACATACCCTCTCGGTGTGATCTGTTGATGGGATATTGGATTATTCCCTATTTGATATTCTTCTTCCACCTTAAGGGTGGGTCCTGATTTTTGTCAATAAAATCTGGGATCTGAGGAAGGCAGATGCTCATTCTCAATCTTCCTCCACAAAGCTGCTTTCCTTCTTAGAAGCAGAAGGTTTCTGTGGTGGGATTCCTGGCTTGAGTGCTGGATTTCCTGAACCCATTATTATAACTTTTCACTGTGTGGAATATTCCCTGAGTCAACATTTGTTTCCAGACCCACATCTCATCAGATCCTTGTTTTGGAGCCCTCGTTTCCATTAGCACCTTAGGGCCTTTTCACCTTTCTCATATTATTCTTTATAAGTTCTATAGTTCCTACATTGAATTGCATTCACAGTCCCCATACCACCTATGCCAAGTGCCACTGTAATATTTTTGCTCTCCCATTCTGACTTTGGGCTTAACAATGTGCCTTGTTTTGTTCAATTGGCAGAAGTATGACAAGTACTTGCCTAATAGAGAAATCATGTACATGTCTTTGCCATATATATTGAATATATATCATGCCTTGTATATATATCATGTCTTTGCCATATATATTGAATATAAGGAGAAAATTTTGTGTCCTCTCACAAGAATTGTTGTCTAAAGCACATAACTGTGCTTTAGAAAATTGTGTTCCCTATCAGGACAGTAACTGAAAGAAGATATTAATCTCCTTTTAGGAATACCTCAAGAAAGACATTTTATGAAAAAAATCTAGAGTAAAATTTGCTCAGAAAAGTAACTAAGTGGGTGAGAAAAAAATTAAAATGCATCAAATTCTGAAAACCAAATATATGCCAAACACCAAAAGGGGAAATGTGTTGACCTTTTTATTTGAATTACATGCACTCTACATACAGGTTATTTTGATTTAAAAGGCTAAACATTTAAGAAGTGAATAAATAATTCATAAAGATGTTAAAATGAAATGAATGTATTAATATAAACCCATTCCTATGCAAATTTTTCACTTTATTTTCAGAAAGACTTAAAAAAGCCTATAACCTATGTCTAAT
>PVKC010042550.1:0-11935 GCA_004027635.1 Crocidura indochinensis | reverse complement strand
GGGTGGGGAGGAGGGAGATCTGGGACAATGGTGATGGGAACGTTGCACTGGTGATGGGTGGTGTTCTTTATATGACTGAAACCCAAACACAATTATGTATGTAATCAAGGTGTTAAAATAAAATATAAAAAATGTTTGGGTGAAATTAATATTTAACATGCAGGTTTTAAAAAAATTAAAACTACTGCTTTAATATTGGTAAGGCAGTATTAAGTTCAATTCTGACTGCTGTATCAGCAACTGGAACTAATGTTCCATGTTAAAAAGGAAAAGTTTCATATGGAAAAATGCTTAAAGGAAACTCAAATACTATACTGAAATAACAGAACCATCGTTATGAGCAAAAAAAGAATAATATACCTTTAATCTGATACTGGAGAAAGCCAGACATCAGGACAACATAATAAGACATTTTTCCAAGAAAAGAGGGTGTTGAGGTCAGAGCAATAGTACAGCAGCAGGTAGGGTGCTTGCTTTGTAGGTTGACCTGGTTAGATTCCCAACATCCTATATGACCCCCAGCCCACCAGGACAGGAGTGATTTTTGAGTGCAGAGACAGCAGTAACTGCTAAGTATCATCAGGAGCAGCGCCAAAACAAACCAAACAAACAATAAAAACAAAGAAAAGTGAAGGTCACACTTAAGAACTCTAAATGAGGCAAGAGGGCCCAGAAGAGAGCAGCATGATCAGTGCCCAGTGAACTCACTCAGAAGTAGCAAAGGAAGCAGGGCTTACTTCAGTTATTTAAGAGAGTGACAGCATTTGATTTCTGTTTAAGAAAGGTCATTTGCTAATAAAATAGGTGTGTGTGTGTGGGGGGGAGTACACACAGCAGTGCTCAAGATTTACTCCAGGCCTTTTTGTTTGTTTTTAGGTTACACCAGGATGTTCAACACTCACTCCTTGAATCAGTCCAGACAAGCTTGAGGGATTAAACGGGATGCCAGGGATAGAACCCAGGTTGGCTCTGCATATGGCAAGCATCATACTTGCTGTACTATCATTCTAGTCTTCAAGTTATCTTTTATGGTTCTTGCTTTCTTAGGTTATAGGTAGTATTATCTTGCTGTGTTAACTGTCATTACAAACACCTACATCCTGTACTTGAAGGATATTTTTCACCCACTTCTGGATGTTGCAAATCCAAGACCAATATCTTAAAACGGTAAGTCTACATTGAGGATTCTCTCCTTGGTGGAGAATGGATACCTTCAGCTATCCATTGTCAATAATCTTTTCCCGTGTGGATTTCTAGGGTCTTCATTCATGTCCAAATTTCACTTTATAAGAACATACCAGTTAGACTGGGTTAAGGGCCACCTAAAGGCCTGTTTTAACTGGAAGTTTCTATCTCTATCTAGAAATAGTCATATTCTGAAATATTGGAGAGTTAAGATTTCAATACACAACTTTTAGGGAAACACAACTCAGTCCCAACCACTCCCTGTACAGGTCATTTTAAACCTTGTTTTTTAGTAAAAAGTATATACAATCTGTTCTCATTCTATAACAGTAGTTAGGATTTGTTTTTCTATTAAAAAACACTTGAATAGTCAAGTTCTATAACAAAGACACTTGTTTTCATTTTGTGCTATAGAAAGTATTACTATTAATAACATATCTTGGTAAAAGAGCTGACCAATTAGATCAAGACACATCATCACATTGTGACATTACTATGTACATGTAACATAGTTATACTAGAACATGTAACATTCTAAGTAATTAGTAGTTTATGTTACCAAATACAAGACCATGTTGGCTTGCTACTAGAAACGAGACGCTGAGAAAAACTGTTGAAGTTTTAGTTTGGCTTAGCCAAAATGTCCTTCATTGCTATTTGCAGTACCAGAAAAAAAATCCAAGCATATCAAGTTAGCATCTAGAATCACCAAGAGAGCCTACGATCAACCTGTGTTGTTTTGCACTAAAAAGTAAAATACCAGAAGAGGGACAGATAAACATGATCTCTCTCATATGCAGGATAAAAGAATAAAAGCATAGGGAATAACAAGTGGCCAAAAGAGCAATAAAAATCTGTGAACTGAGTTACAGAAATGGTAAAAAGGAGACAGAGACAGGAGAGGGGTGGAAAAAGACAATGGTGGGGCTAAGGAACACTTTGGTCCAGGATAGTTTGGTGTTGGAATTTTGTATACAGGAGACCCTAATATTACAATATTAAAAATCACAGTAAGTAAAATTGAAGAAAAAAGTACATACAAATGCATTCTGAAGTTGCAGTTTATAAATAATTCTGAAAACATTTTGTATGTTTAACAGCCATTTTTCAGTATAGGCTCCCCCTACCTTGTGTTTTAGGGCCACACCCTACTTCACTGGAAGCAAATCCTGGCTCTACTTCTGGGAATTGAACATAGATAAATTTCATAAAGCAAATGTCTTAACCTCTGTACTATCTCTCCAGCCTTTCATTTCATACTCCTTAAAAATATCTCGGGTGATTTTTCTATTGTTGCTCTTTATCTTTTTAAGCCACACCCAATGCTCAGGTCTTACTCTTAGTGAGGGTCTGGGACCATATGGAATTCTAGGCATTGAGCCTGGGTTCGGCTGTGTGCAAGTTAAGCACCCTATTTTGCCCCTGTGCTCACTTTTTTTTGGTGTAACAGTTTAGAAGTACCTTAAGATTTATAATACTAATTCTTTGTATCTAATATAAACTAAAAATAAAAGTCTTTGTCTTTTTTATTTAAAAAATATTTTTTTAATTTTATGAAAAAATCTGCATTTTTTTCCAATGTGTTGAGTTAAAAAGTATCTGAAGCCGCGTTGGGAAACATACTTTTTAACTCAACAAATCAACACCAATGTGTGTTTCAAAACAAGTGTAATTCATGAATCTTTGACTTCATCATTCCTGAGCTTAGAATTATTTATTGGAAACATTCCCCATTTATAAGTTATGAAGTAATCCACAGTGATGGATTCTGAAGCTACTTTCAAGCTAGTAACTTTGTTTAGTTAGAGAAATTTCCAGATCAATTAAAGTACAATTGAAAGAATAATTATTTTGTTTATGCTGTACAGATTTTTAAAGTTATAAAACATGATTTAATATATAACCAAATGACTATTATAATAAAATTAACATACACACATCACTGCAAATATTCTAATGACTATTACAATCAAATTAAAACATCACCTCACATATTTTTGTTCCTTTTTATTTGCCATACTCAGCTGTGCTCAGTGCTTGATCCTGGCTCTACACTCAGAGATCACTTGTAGGGGGCTCAAGAAACCAGAAGAAACCAGAAGAGGATGACAGGGATCGAACCCAGGTTAGCTGTATGCAAGGAAAGCACACTACCTGCTATACAACAGCCTCATTAATTACCATTTTGTGTATGTGTGCAAAGAACACTAAAGATCATAATTTTATATATATAACACATTATCATCAATGTTGACTCCCTGCTCACTTATTCTATTAAATCTATTACATTAAAGTTATGAAAATTCTTTTCATAACTTAAAATTTATCTATTGATGGGTTGAAGAAATGGTATGGAGATAAGGTGTTTGCCTTTCATGCAGAAGGACGTGGTTCGAATCCCGGCATCCCATGTGGTCCCCTGTGCCTGCCAGGGGCGATTTTTGAACATAGAGCCAGTAGCAACCCCTGAGTACTGCCGGGTGTGACCCAAAAACCAAAAAAAACAAAAACAAAACAAACCAAAAAAAACAAACAAAAAATTATCTATTTAATACCTAAATTTTAAGATAATAATTAGAGTTGCTGCCTTAATGCTTATGGTGGTCAGGTATCATTCTCAATGTTTTTGCATATGTTACCTTATTTAATTTTACCCATTTATAAACATAAGTACCATTACTACTCTGCATTTAAAAAATAAAACAATATAAAGGCTGGAGAGATAATTCAAATGGGCTGAGCATACTTGCTGGAGGTTCAGGGTAAGTTTTCAGCACTACATATGGTCGATCCCCCAAACACTACTCACCATATGTAGTGTCCTAAGTCCCCGAGAAGTACTGGGTATGATTCAAAGCTAACTTCCTTCATTTTCTTTTTAATAAGCAAATGAAACCAACTGAGGAGTTCAGAATCTTTCCCAACATTCTAATGCTGGGAAGCAGTCAACCCATATCTAAAATTCATTCTGCCTAGTTCAACTGCCCAATAAATCACTAAACTAGTACTAACGTCTTGACCTTTATGTTTTCTACCAACTTCTCCCCAATCTGTAGTCCCTACACTTAGATTACCTTGTTTATGTTTTGTTCTTAGCTAAGAATAATGTTAAGATGTTTTGTTTTGTTGCCCACATAAAACTCACATTCCTTTCCTTCTTCTGAATCCTCTCAAAAGAAATATATCTTCGTTAGACTCATTTAGTACTGGGAATCAGACCAGAGGTGTTTGCTTTTCTTTCAAAACTTTTCTATATAGACTTTTGTTGAAAACATATAATTACCTGTCTTTTACTTCTATGACACAATTTCCATTTTCTCAGTCTCAGGTCTTTTTCTTTTCTCTTGAGACCTTTTCCCTGGTGTACTTCCTTCCCTGCTTTCTTTTAACTTAGATAAACAAAATTCTTTCAGGCCACCAGAACAGCTATAATCAAACAATTTCCCTCATTCTTCTATATTGTATTACTAGACCTACTGAAATTTAAATCTATTTCCTAATTTTCCTAGAGTATTTCCTATAACAATATCCAAAGAAAATCTTTCAGAGTACTTGAGTATTCGAATGTCTTAAATTTTTTCACACTTGACTGAATTTGGCTATATAGAATGTTAATTTCAAGTTAAGTTCTTTTAAAACATTAAGTGTCCTATGGAATTATTTTTCAGAAAATTGTTAAACTTGATTTAACTAGTTCTTGTTTCTGGACAGAAAAGGCCTACCTTTTTCATTATCCTCACTATTCAATTTCATATTGACATGTCCAAGTATTAGCCTGTTTTTCAACACGCCAGCCCTTCAGTGAATCCTTTGACTTGAGTTCCTTAATTTGGAGAACTCTTTTATTTTGAAAATACCTTAATTTTTACCATTTTCTGTTCTTTCTGAGATTGCTATAGTCTCTGAAATCAGTCCTGCAAATTTTGTTTTAAGGTTGTCTCTCTTTGTTCCTCTTTCTGGGAAACAACTTTATTCCATAGTCTGCTCATGACATTACAGGGTTTTGCTGTCCTCTCCAAAACCCTCTCAATAGCATCCACTTCTCTGCCTCTGCTGTCATTTTCATTGTTTGGGAACCATGACCCTACTCAGTAGACCAAGATGTGCTTGGGATCAAACTCAGGGACCCAAACACACAAGGCAAGTTATTTGTTCTAGCACTTGAGATACATGCCCAGTTTTAGTATTTCCTTCTTTGTCTCATGCTAATGGTACTTTCTTAAATCAGAATATTGGTGTTGTTTTTTAACATTTCCTTCTGAAATTTTATCTTTATAGGATGGTCATCACATTCTTGGTTCTACTCCATTGCCTGATTCTTAATGAAGAAAAGATAGACAAACTAGTGTGGGTTTTCTCTGCTTTCTAGCTCTTTCCTCTACATGGAAACATTCCTACTGTGCTGACACATGACAGTGTATATAGAAAAGAGCCATCACCTAATTTTTGATTTAAGGCAAGAATTGACCATAAAGACAGGATACTTGTCACAAGCCAGAAAGAGGACTTAAGCCTATATAACATCTGTTCTAAGCTTTGGGTGGTAGAGGGGGTAGGGTGCCAACTGGTATAAACTGTTTCACATATAGAACTTCAATGGATCTTTCTGTTTTTCACTACTGTTTCTCACTTTCACCATCCATTGTACCTGCCAAACTAGGCTCAGGGTCTCTTGGGATTTACATGAGCAGGCTGGCTCCCGGCACCCCTAGCTCCCCACTAGCACATTCTGGGCTGTAAATCTTTCCACCTCTTTTATCTGTCAACATGCTCCCATCTGCTCTGACTTCCAGAAATTCACAGAAGGCGATTATCCTCTATTGCTTAATATCCCTTCCTCAAATCATCAGTATATTAGGTCTATTCCTTTTATTATTCCAGTTATATTTATTTAGTGTGGTTTTGACAGGAGTGAAGCAAATATAGTCACATTTCTTCAGTTTGGGGGAGTATTGAATTTATGTAAAGAAACAGATTCACATTCTTTGTAAACTACATATATATTATATATCATATACATATTTATATATGTATATATGCATATATTTATATGCATATATGAAGAGAGCAAATTTTCATGTAATAGTATAAGATATAGGCATATTTTCTAATGTATGTAACTATTGTTCAGCAATGGAGTTTTTCAAAGGAGAAATGGTTCTAAAAATGGATAGATCAGGAAAATTTCCAATTTTTCCTTGCTGTGCTAACTCAAGAGAGCCTTTGCCATATCTAAACTATGATATGCAACAGCTATTTTTTCATTGAGTATGTGGAAACTTCGTTTTAGTTTTAAATATTAGTTTCAGGGCTGGAGCAACAATTCAGCAGGGAAGGCTCTGTCTTAGAAACAGTTGACACAAGACAAGCTTGATTTCCAGTACACTGTACAACCGCAGCCACCCTAAGCCCTGCTCGGGTGGCTAATTGCACCTAATTCCTAATTGCAGAAGCAAGAGTAATCCCTGAGCATGAGATACTTAAAAAAAGTTATTCTACTTTTATAGAGGCTGATCCCAGTGCTCAGGGACCTGAGACAACTGATTACAATACAATACTTGGTGTTCTGAGAGTTCAGTTCTTTGAGTTAGGAGATGAGAGCCATCAGTCACATGCAATGAGTTTCACTTTTTAAAAATGAGTTTTAAAATGAGAGATACTACAGTGGGTAAAGCTGATGCCTTGGGGTAGAGCATGAAGTTCTAGTTACTGACTTTGGAATCTTGCACTAGCTAGACAAACACTACCATTTGAACAGTATCCTTGACTTAAAATGTTGGTCTCTGAGGTCGTAGAATTTAGTTTAGAAAGAGATGTTTGGTGAACAGGTAAATATATTTGTATATCTAATGAATTCATATGTAATACAGATTCATAAAAATGATTCATAAAAACCCATAAAGGAAGAATTAGGAATCATCAGTCATAATGCATATGAAATCATCAAGAAAAACACAATTAAGTAAGGGCTAAAAAATGTAAACATTAACGAATAGAAAAGGGAAAAATATACACCAATAACAATCGAAAGAAAACAACTAAGTCTTGTCACATGCTGCAAAGATGACAAGACCTCAATGGAAGAAATTAATTTTAGCTATGTAATATTAAAGAAGCATGTTGGGAGTGTAGACACACCAGGAAACACCAGCAATTAATTGTACTTGATTATAATTAATTTATGAGTATTTCTAGTTGCAATGTTAAATGGCACACTACACAGCATTGAAACTACAGTTTCATATTGGTGAGAGGGGGGCCAGAGTGATAGCAAAGTGGTAGGACTTTTGTGTTGCATGAGGCCTATCCAGGTTGGAGCCGGGTTTGATTCCTGGCATCCTTTATGGTCCTCCAATCCTGCCAGGGGAGATTTCTGAGTGCAGAGCCAAGAGTAACCCCGAGCGCCTCCAGGTGTGGCCCAAGTGTGTGTGTATGGATGTGTATGGATATGTGTGTGTGTGTGTGTGTGTGTGTGTGTGTGAATAGATTTCCTTGTTTAATACCTCAGAAAGAAATTTTTGTTTTAATCACTAAATATAATACTTGTGGTTTTGTTTTGTTTAACTTTCACTATTTTGAATAAGCTCTTTTAAATCCCAATTTTGTTGATAGTTTTTAAATAACAGATTCATATTGAATCCTGCCAAAAGCTTTCTATGGGGGCTGGAAAGATAGCACAGAAGTAGGGCACTTGCCCTGCAAGCAGCCAAACCAGGACAGGTGCTGGTTTGATTCCCTGCATCCCTGATGGCCCCCCAGAGCCTGCCAGGAGCTATTTCAGAGTGCAGAGCCAGGAGTAACCCAAGTATCACTGGGTGTGACCCCAAAAAACCACTTCCCCCAAAAATAAGAAACTAGAATTTCAACTACAGTTGAAAAGAATTAAAAGAAAAACTGAGGTGACTGATGAGTCATAAAAACAACATATGAAGTTTAGACCAAACAAGGAAAAATAAAAAATTAAGACATGAAAACTCGGTCCCAATCAGAGGGGCCAGCGATAATGAATCCCAGAGGCTGTGAGGAGGCATAAGAACACTAGATAGAAAGGATGCTGGGGTCAGGAAAGGACATTAAAATGTGCATATTACACATTTTAAGTGAGTAATCTAGTTGGCTTAGGCTCTAGAGTATTAAGCTGTTAGTTTTTTGATTGATCATTAAAAAGTGAAAGTGTTATAACCACTAGCAAAGGTTAAATCAAACAACATCATAGGCTATACTCATCTCTGTAAGAATTTGAAGTGAGAAATTATATCATATTAAAAATAATAAACATTTGAGCACTTGAGTACCAATGATAAACATTAAGTCCTTACACAATGACACAGATAGATTCTTGGAAGTTGTAACATTAACTAAAACGATGTGAAACATAACCAAGTCCTTAAAATATGTTATTTTGTTCATCCAAAGGAAATCTTTTTGAATCAATGTGGTAAAAAAAAAAATGATGTAGAACAAAATGACATTTTTTTTGTTTGTTTGTTTTTGGTGTTTGGGCCACACCCGGCAGTGCTCAGGGGTTACTCCTGGCTCCATGTTCAGAAACTGCTCCTGGCAGGCACGGGGGACCATATGGGGCACCGGGATTCGAACCGATGACCCCTTGCATGAAAGGCAAATGCCTTACCTCCATGCTATCTCCCGGGCCCCAAAATGACATTATTTAATGATTAGTTGGAACTATTAGGAAAAGTAAAAGATGCAAAAATGGTTCTATCTATATAATTATCATTCTTTTAAAAACTGAATCACTGTTTGAGATACAAAGTTAAAGAGTTGTTAATGGTTGACTTTCAGTCGTACAATTTTCCAAAATCCAACCTTTCAACAAGTATACATTTCCTTCCACCAATTTCCTGTTTCCCTATATTTCTCCACTGCCCTTAGCTGTTAACTACAGCAGATATTTTTCTTCTCGTTCTAAAACCTTTAGTTTTCCCTTTTAAGCATTATGTTTTGCAATATTGTTACTGAAAAGGTATCATGCATATCAATTTAACAACTTTCAGCACCTAATTCTTATTCATAGTGATCATTTCCAATAATTATTATCAGTGGTCCCTTCTGTGTCCTAAATACACTCTGCTCCTTTACATGGACTTCGAATATCACTCTCCTACTTTTATCCACATGTCTTCCTGGGCCAAGTTATTTGGCTATTTCCAAATTCTGGCTATTGTGAATAATGCTACAATGAATAGAGGAGTGAATACTTTTTCTGCATTGTTTTTAGATGCCTAGGGTATATTTCCAAGAACAACATTGTTAGGTAAATGGAACCTCAATTTCTATTTGCAAACATTTTCTTCTGCAAAATGGACTAAATGCTATAAAGAATTTAAAACAGAAATATCATGAAATACAATTTATTATATTTTAATAAATGTTTCACATTTCCTTCCTTTGCCATGCTATTTCTACTATTTTAAACTAAATTTCCTCTTTGGGGCCAGAGTGATATCACAGTTATAGGGCATTTGCTTGCAAGCAGCCAACCCAGGATTGACCTACGATTAACCCAAGTCCGATCCCCAGCCTCCCATATGGTCTGCAGACTTTGCAAGGGGTGATTTCAGAGCGTAGAGCCAGGAGTAAGTCCTGAGTGCTGCTGGTTATGGCCCCAAAACAAACAAAAAAAAAGTTAGTTTCAATTCAAATTGGCATTAGCAGTACTTTACAAATTTAAACTCAAACCGAGAGAGCAGAAATTAATTAAATTTTACTAAATATATTCTTAAGTATATACATTCTAGCTACCAAATTAAGGAAGGAAAACAGGGAAACTAAATAATTAAATGAGAGGATGGATTGCCAATGTTTCTATCAGGGATCTCAAACTCAATTTACCTGGGACCATAGGAGGCAAAGTGTGTGTGTGTGTGTGTGTGTGTGTGTGCAAAGTGTGTGTGTGTGTGTGTGTGTGTGTGTGGTGATCCTTGAGTGCAAAGTCAGTAGTAAGCCTTGAACATTGGGAGGCATGACCCAAACAACTAAAACAAAACAAAACAAAAAAAAGATTCCTCTAGGGCAGGGCCACAAAATGTTGTATGGAGGGCTGGAAACGGCCTGCGGGCCACGAGTTTGAGGCCCCTGCTCTAGATTTTCTAAATTTCAATTCTGGATTTATCATTCAACAATATAAGCTACAAGTTCCTTTTTTGGAGGGGGTCACACCCCGCAGTGCTCAGGGGTACTCCAGACTCTATACTCAGAAATTGCTCCTAGCAGGCTTGGAAGACCACATGGGATGCCAGGATTCGAACCACAGTCCTTATGAATGCAAGACAAATGCCCAACGTCCATGCTATCTATCCGGCACCTAAACGTTCTTTTTAAAAATGTTCATTTGGAAACTAAAAATCTCCCCAAGAACAAAAAGCCTGGATAGACAGCTGACTTGAAAGTTCTATTAAACTATCAAAAATGTATGACCTCCTCCTCTTAACATTCTTCCCATATAGTTAAGAAATAGGACTCCTTCCTAAATTATAAAGTCAATATTACACTAACACCCAAAGCAGATATAGTACAAAAGTTTTTTCCCATCAATTTCCATGATGAACATATGCAAAAATCCTCTACAAAATTTTAGTGATTTGGCAAAATGCCACAAATCATTATACAGATTCAATGCAGTTCCTATAACGATACCTAAGACAGTTTTTAAAGAAATATATATCAAGCACTCCTGGAATTTATATGTAACAATAAACAATAAACTCACTAAATAGCTAAAACATTCCCAGAGAAGAAGAGAGGCATTGCTTTACCCAACTTCAAACTATACTTCAAGGAAGAAGAAATTATAAACATGTGGTACTGGAATATGAACACTCTCAAATTAATGTAATAGAATTGAAAATCCAGATTCCAATCTTCAAATACAGACAGTTAGTCTTCAATAATGAAGCAAAAATTATAAAGAGGACCAAGGAAAGCCTCTTCAGTAACAGTTGATGGGAAAACTGGTCAACTAAATGCAAAACAAAACAAAAAAAGAACCACCTCAGATCAGTTTCTACTGCTGTGTAATGGAAACGGAAGCCTCATGTTTTAAGACCAGGACATTGCAAAGATGCGGGTCTGAAAGTAAATGCCGACAAAGGAAATAATCCAAACACAGTGTGGAGGTGAAACAGGTTCAGAAATTCCAACATGCAAGCCTTCTGCTCCAAAAAAGCAGATAGCTCAATGGAAGAAATTAGGAAACTCAAGAGTATTTACCCTGAGACCCACGATTTTTATTAAGAAGTAGACTACACCCTGGAGTGGATAATAGAGGGATCTGGGAAGGAGAATAGGGAGGGTGTCCTGTTTAATCCAACATTTCTCCCCTTAATTGACATTACAAAAAAATGCAGAAATATGAGGTAAAACAAAACGAACAAAAAAGAAATGAGGTAAAAAAAATTAATTTGCACTCCAACATCCTATGAAAAGGACAGATACCTCTAACTGAAAGATAAAGGAATTGGCAAAATTTAGCATAGGTACAGCAAACGTTGAAAAAAAAATAGAAAAAACTTTAGTCTAAAAACAGGGTGTCCCTACCCAAGAAGCATCCTCCATAGACCAACTATAGGCTCAAAGCATACTAATTTGTCTAACCCCAAAGTCTTTCTTCAAAGCCAGGAAAGTTTTTCCTCAATCACAGTTCTCACTGTCAAGTATCAAAAATTGAAGATCTGGGGCCCGGGAGATAACATGGAGGTAAGGCGTTTGCCTTTCATGCAAAAGGTCATCG
>PVKC010042549.1:0-11938 GCA_004027635.1 Crocidura indochinensis | reverse complement strand
AAAAAAAAAAAAAAAAGAAAAATAAGGGTTAAGAATTATATCCAGGGGCTGGAGGTGGCGCTAGAGGTAAGGTGTCTGACTTGCAAGCACTAGCCAAGGAAGGAGTGCGATTCGATCCCCGGCGTCCCATATGGTCCCCCCAAGCCAGGGGCAATTTCTGAGTGCTTAGCCAGGAGTAACCCCTGAGCATCAAACGGGTGTGGCCCGAAAAAACAAAAAACAAAAAAATTATATCCATTAAATAAGCTCCTACATAGGTTTTTAATCAGGAGAATAGAGTTCTTGATTGCAAACATGAATTCCTAGAAACCTAGAAAGTGCATGCCTCCAAAGTGAAGACAAATAGTAACTATTAAGTGACAGGAAAAGAAACTAGTAAATAAGGGTCAAAGAGATCAACAGCACAATAAGCAGGGTGTTTATGCACGAGGCCAGCCAGTTTGATCCCTGAGGGCAACCATGTGTTCCCTGAAGCCTGCAAGGAATGATATCTGAGTGCTATGCCAAGAGTGACTCTTAAAGTGATGCTGGATGTGGCCCCAAAACAAAAACAAACAAAAACAATTAGTAAATAAAAGTCAGAAAAACAGAAGGGAGGAAAATAATGTAGTAGTTCAAGAAAATATTTCCAAATGTAGAAGAATTTATAGTTTATATTCTAGTATACTGGTCAAGAACAGGAAGAGTCTAAAAAGTAATGAAAAGCCAGGCCAGAAGATAGTACAAAGGTTAGGTATTTCTTTGAGTGCAAGATGACCCGTTTGATTCCAGGTACCCTGCGTAGAGCCCTGAGAAGCCCTGAATACCACAGGGGTGTGGTCACAAACAGAAAAAGAGAAAAGGAAGAAAAACCCACAGTCAAGCCAGAGGACATCCTGAGGACAAAGAATAATTGTAACAGTTGTTACAGGGAAAAAGCAGGCATCATATAAGTGAGAAAATAAATGGTTTTGTTATCTCAGTTAATGAAGCAGTATCTATCTATAATTGTCTTAGGGTAAAACCAAAGCACTGGTCTCAAAAAATTACTATCAAAAACTCTCTTTCTCATTAATTATTTTATTTTATTTTTTAAGGGGGCTACACCAGAGGTAGTAAGCCATGGCTTACTCCTGGCTCCGTGATCACACCTGATAGGCTTGAGAGACAAGAGGTACTGGAGGTTGAATTCAGGTCATTTGCATGGCAAAGCCATGTGACCTACTACTGTGATATTGCTCTATCCCTGTTCCACATTCATAGGAAGTGTTGGAGGACCTGTTCCATTAGAATGAGGAAGTAAGGGGCCGGTGAGGTGGCGCTACAGGTAAGGTGTCTACCTTGCAAGCACTAGCCAACTAAGGACCGTGGTTCATCCCCCAGGGTCCCATATGGTCCCCCCAGCCAGGGGCAATTTCTAGAACGCTTAACCAGGAGTAACCCCTGAGCATCAAACGGGTGTGGCCCCCCCCAAAAAAATAATGAGGAAGTAAACCAAGAAAGAAGATATGAGTTCCTACAGACAGAGTGACTTAGGGGATGCCCAGACACTAGTTAAGAGCGCTGAGGAAGACAGCTGTGTACCAACCTAGCAGAAGAGCATTCCAAGTAATTGCAGGTTTGAAGCCATGAAGTAAAATGAAAATTATGACTTAAGGAAAAAAACAAACTGTAGAAGAAAAGTCATGATGTCTTATTGTTAAGCTTTGCATTGTATAAAGTAGTCCTAACAGAAACACTTAAACTAAGTTACAATTTAATTATATGTTACGCTGACACAGAAGTAGACTTGTGACTGCATGGTACAGATGTTGGTGGAGAAGTTAGTAGATAATGTCCAATTGCTAAGAAGTCAAGATGTAGAGGTTATGCTATTCAAAACTGGAAAATATCCCAAGAATCACTTAAGAGAGCTGAAATTTGTTGCTGGAGGAAGAACACAAGGGGATATTATTTTCCTTACAATTCTTAGAGAACAAGTTGATTTGATTATATATCTAAAGTACTTTGATTTACAAAAATGCATTGAATGAAAAATAAAGCCGCTATTAAGGTCCTGGCCTTTTCCTTTTCTAACAATGACTACAGAGAAAAGAAAAAAATCATCCGGTGCTATAGAAATGGAAATACAGTTTACTATGTCTGAAGGAAAAACAAAACATTGAGGTATGTTGTAGAACAACCATAGAAATATATTCCTGACAGAATAAAATAAAAAATCTTAAAACCTTACAAAATAACTCCTATGTCTAGTAATCTTTATATGTTCAACAATTATCCATTTATGAAATGCATAATTTGACATAAATATCTTTAGCTGTTTATAGCTGTTTAGTCTTCTTCATTCTGTAAAGTGGTCTACACTTAAGTATTCTCTGCTTGGAAATTCTTGTTTTCTGGGGATTGACTGTTTTGTTTTGTGGCAACACATGGCCATGCTCAGAGCTCAGTATTCACTCCTATTCAGACCATCTGGGATGCTGGGGATTTGAACCCTGGTCGGTGCATGCAAGGCAAATACCCTACCTATTAAACTATCACTCCAACTCCTGCTTGGAATTTCTTTACATCACTTGAGACCAGGTCATGAAACATATCATTACTCCAACAGTACAGATTCTTGAGCATCTCCAATTTTCAGGTGAAATTTACTTACTGGTGAACATGAACAAAAATCTGGACTACAAGCAAAAGCAGAATCAGTGTGATGTATTCCGGATCACAGGAGCTAACAAATAAAATTATCCTTCTAACAATGAAAGTTTGGAATTCACTTCTGAATGTTTGTAAACTGAAAACATCTAGAATAAAATGATATTAAGTATATGGCCACCTGGTATAAGTATCTATCACTGCAAGCATGCCAAAAGTATAAGACTTATTCTGGACTAAGCATGAATGAAAAAGCCATGATAGAAAAATACTATCAGATGGAAGAAGAGTTCACTGAAACAGTGAATTATAAATGATTAAAAACCAAAAAGACAACTGGAAATAATAACCATACTTTTTCAAGAACATTTATATATCTTTTTAATTAGATTAGCTTTACAAGCGTCTTGAGAGCTCTTTCATAACGAAAACAGTGCTTTTCAAATTACATGACTTTATAGTCAGTATCTGTATAAGAATCCTGGAATTCTTTTCCTGCTGTTGGTAAAGGTCCGTATTTTACAGCCTGTTAATGTATGGAAGAGAAATGGTATATCTTTAAACCAGATTTTAAATTTCATAGGCCACAAGTAATTTCAAATTTTGTTCTAAGTAAAATCCTACTTTGACAAGCTCACACATGAAATGAACGAATTGTAAATGAATATTGAAGTAAATAACTACTCAAATTTCTTGATTATTTTTATATAATTCTCTAAGAAGTTATGTTATTCCCCCTAACCCCACCCCCAAACCGCAACATTTAAGACCTGTCTGGCAGGCACAACCCACAGATAAAATATGAAACTTTGTACAGCAGCACAGACACAAACAGAGGGGCTCTTTCTCAGATTAAAAGGCCACTGCTGAGCAGACCCTGACAATCAAACAAGCCTCCCATCAACATAACAATTCCTATGAGACTTAAAAATGATAGCACTTTTGAGTTGTGGCTGATATATAATACAAGGTGCTGTGGGCCAGATGGCAAAGACAACTTGCATTCCATGAGGAATTCCCCGAGGAATTCCCTGAGGGCTGGCAGAGGCACTTACTGTAGAGATGCTATGTCATAGTATCTAGATTCTAGAACAAGGAGAGCAAGTGGAACAAAACAAAATGTAGGCAAGGAAAAACAACAAACTATAATTTTCTCCTGTAAATTCTAAGTGAGATCATAATACTGAATATTTAATCCCACCCTAAGTCTACACTGTCAGTTTCACTAAACAATTTTTTCATGTTTTACATGAACAATAGCAATCTTTTAATAAAAATTACTGAGCTTTCCACAGAAAAGGTCTCTAATTGAATACAAACTATACAGATGCTAAAACAGTCATAAGTTGAAATATACAGAATTCTTTCTGTACACTCACATTATTTTGGCAGAAAAGTTCAAGAAACAAGATAGAAAACTGAAGTTGTGAAAGATCTTACACCCATATTTTTATGCAAAGTATGATACCATCATTTAATCTTGCAAAGAGCCTAAGAAACTGAAGTCTAAAACATCCACCCTGACTCATTTCTTAAATAATAGGAGTCTGGGAGGTCTTGATAACACTTCACTCCTTTCGTAATACTTCTCTTTTTCTGAAAAGTAATAAAGGAAACCCAAGAAACATAAAAATGTTTCCTTTTTTTTTTTTTTTTTTTTTTTAGTTTTTGGGTCACACCCGGCAGTGCTCAGGGGTTACTGGCTCCATGCTCAGAAACTGCTCCTGGAAGGCACAGGGGACCATATGGGGCACCAGGATTCGAACCGATGACCTTTTGCATGAAAGGCAAACGCCTTACCTCCATGCTATCTCCTGGGCCCTCCTTTTCTTTTTTAAAAAAACTAAACATTCATTTTTCAGGATTATAAAGAGGGCAGCATCACATTTGAGAAATGCCTCAGCAATGTCTGAGGAGTTACTCCTACGGCATGTAAATGACCCAGTTTATTCTCCCCTAGATGCCATCCAACTGTAACAGGTTCTTTCTGGTCTGCAGATCATCTGAATCACAGGTATAGAGACAAAACAATAGCAAAACTGTAAGTACAATCAACCCAAAGGAAAAGTCGTAGAAATAGGAAGCTATTTACTGCATCTGTAGAATACACCTGAAATGTATTAGAAAGCCCTTATCTTGGGAACTTGATGCTGAAGATACTCTCAAGTTCATTAATGCCAGTCATTTTAAATTTTTTTAAATAACTTAAATGATAATCCTTACTAATTTTTCTTATAAAATGACCTAAAAGTTACTGGTAGTAAGTCAATGGTGGGTTTACTGTTATGTTTCATTAACAACATAAAAAAATAAAATAAAACAAGACAACCAACAGCAGCAATCCTTAAGAGTTCAAATTAGTGTAAGACAGGTCTATGAAAAATCTGACTTTTTTTCAGTTGGTAATTAAAGTGCGCCTTTGCTTATTTTAAGTACAAAGAAAATTAATCACCAGTCACTGGCAACAAATATAAGATGTCCTTTAGGGCAAAATTTAATAGTATGAAGAGGTTTACAAAAATAGATTGATGCTATTTTGGGGGATAATACTGTAATTTTTTCTTAATTTGGTTTTGATAAAATGTACCTGATGATACAAAAACTACTTCAAATTCAAACTTGACTGTATAAAAATGGAGTGATAAAATGGAGTGATAAAATGGAGTGATAAAATGAATTCAGCTAGATGAAAGATCTGGCAAAGTGTAAGAATGAAAAAATTCTACCCTAGGATACTTATTTCATGTCCAGATGAAAATGCCATTTTCAGTTGATAGCTTATATCTTCCCATAAGCAATCACAGTTTTGGAGTCATCACGCACGACAAAGTCACAAAGTCAAAAATCTTCTTTTTGATGCACACATAAAAGTTCGTTTTCTTATTAATATGCCAACTGGTCGTCTATTTTTTTTCTTTAATCCCACAAATTAACCAATAGTGTGTCAACAGTTGCAGGTGAAGTGGCATTATTGCTGGATCAATGCTCTACAAGATGTCTTTACTGACTGAATCAGAAGGTTTATTGAGTTCAACCCTCACACCTTTTTCACCTGCAAGGTAAAAACAAATAAAAAAAAATCACTTATTCAACAAGCATTGGAGAGTTTTTATTACTGCTTCCCACTGAGTTCCTAATAGTATATAAGGTGTTTTTACCTTTGCAAACATTTCACATGTGACAACTTGCATCTCCATAGCATCTTATTATCTTGAATGCCTTAATCTGAAACTAGTAACCAATCAATAAGAAAAAACATTCTCTAAATAGAGCTAATGATTTTGTCTCCTTTTGATTTTATTTTTGGTTTGGGGACCATACCCAG
This sequence comes from Crocidura indochinensis, assembly GCA_004027635.1. NCBI lineage: Eukaryota > Metazoa > Chordata > Mammalia > Eulipotyphla > Soricidae > Crocidura > Crocidura indochinensis. The sequence goes on along the minus strand of PVKC010042549.1, from coordinate 5,982 downwards.
CATTGCTCAGGGCTTATTCCTGGTTCTACACTGAGGCTATTACTCCTAGTGGTGTTCAGGGTGCTGGGCATTGAACCCGAGTTAGCCGCATGCAAAGCAAACGCTATACCCACTGTACAATCACTCGGGCTCTTTTTCAGGCAGTTTTGAACTCCCTTGTTAGGCAGTTTGGACTACTCTAAAATAGTGATAGGAACACCAAAAGCACAGGCTGATATTGTGCCACAAATGACTTTTTAAAAAATATTAGAAAAGCCTGTATATTTTATAAAACATTTAAAAACAGGCTCATGTGGGATTATTAATGGCTAGTTAATCAACATTAATGGGAACACTAAACAATTTTTTAAAAGGGATATACAAAGTAGAATTTAAAGAAAAGACAGGTAAGTGCTCCTTCTGATGGGAAAACTATGACCATTTTGACCAAATTGCTTGAAGAGACAATCCTCAAGTGGAGATCAGTGGTACTAGCACACTGGAGGATCTTTGGACCTCATACAAGTGCACCACTGGCAGATAAAGAATTTACATGCATGTCTGATTTACTAATCTTGACTTGTTTGTTTTTGGGCCATATGCAGTAGTGTTCAGGGATTACTCCTGGCTCTGCACTCAGGAATCACTCCTGGGGGCATGGGGGGACCTTATAGATATCAGGGACTGAATTCCAATTGGCCACATACAAGGTAAGTGCCCTATCCACTGTGGTATCTCTCTGGCCATAATCTTTTTTAGTTTTGTTTTGTTTTTGGGTCACACCCGGCACCGCTCAGAAGTTACTCCTGGCTCTGTGCTCAGAAATCGCCTCTGACAGGCTCAGGGGACCATATGGGATGCCGAGATTTGAATCGCTGTCCGTCCTGTGTTGGCTGCGTGCAAGGCAAACGCCTTACTGCTGTGCTATTGCTCTGGCCCCTCTGGCCCTAATCTTGACATTAAATTTATCTCCTTTTTTTAAAATTTTCTTCATTGGGGCCCGGGAGATAGCATGGAGGTAAGGTGTTTGCCTTTCATGCAAAAGGTCATCGGTTTGAATCCCGGTGCCCCATATGGTCCCCTGTGCCTGCCAGGAGCAATTTCTGAGCATGGAGCCAGGAGTAACCCCTGAGCACTGCTGGGTGTGACCAAAAAAAAAAAAATTTTTTTTTTCTTCATGTCCATATTAAATACAGAAGATCTGGACTATTCATATGTGTCTAAAAAGGATATTAACTTCCTTTTTTTTTTGTTTTGTTTTGTTGTTGTTTTTGGGTCACACTTGGCTGTGCTCAGGGATTACTCCTGGCTCTGCACTCAGAAATCACACCTGGCAAGCTCAGGGGACCATGTGGGATGCCAGGATTCGAACCACTTTCTGTCCTGGGTTGGCCACATGCAAGGCAAACGCCCTATTGCTGTGTTATCTCTCCAGCCCCATATTAAATTCCTTCTAAAGGGAGAATAAGAGGAGAGATGCCAGTTCAGCAGTTTGTGATTAAAAAGGATTACAGAAGAACTCAGCTTGTATATGACTAATTTTCCTAAACTTCCTTGTATGAGACTTTTTTAATTTTTGGACTATTTCATTCATTAAAAATAACAATGAAGAAAACGTAAGAGAAATTCTCTTGTAAATAAGGGAACTATGGAACTGAATAAAAACAAGGGGTAAGTCTCCACAGCATTAATAAAAACTGTCTGTGCTCACTTGAAAGCACCACCTGGCTATGGGGCATTTTTCTTCTAGTATACCCTGGCCCCAAATAATGTTTACCTGTTAGATATTTTACTTTAGCTCGTGCTCTCTCATCTGCATCAAAATACCAAACAGTTATTGCGTACCTAAAAGAAAATTTAGAATAGAGTAAGAATGACCACATTGGGGGAAAAAGTTGTAAGCTGTTGCAATGGTCTATTAAAATTTATAATGCCATTACGCCTAAATCGGAATGGTGTCAGAAGACAGATGAGTGCAGTAACAACCCACTCTTTTAGTAACTCCAGTGATCAATCAAGAGTACAACAGAGAACCATGTGTGGGTAAAATTGATGCCTCAAAGCAGATGTGTTTTTATGATTTTTCTCAATATCTATTTAACCCACTTGTTTCCAAGCCCACAGTAGATCATCAGACATAACAAAAACATAAAAGAATAGCTGTTACATAAAAAGCACGCTGTCAATAGTATAAATACTAAAGAAGAGAAGAGAAACATTAGAGGACTCAAGGTGATTCTTCAGTGAACAAAAAGGCTAATTCTGAACAGTAACAGATTACTAATATCTGAATTAACTAATTACAGCTTGATATCATGAAGAATTAAAAATCTTGACACGTGGGGCCAGAGCAGTGGCGCAAGAGGTAGGGCATTTGCCTTGCACACACTAACCTAAGACGTTTCGATTTCCTGCCATCCCATATGGTCCCCCAAGCTGGAGTGATTTCTGAGTGCACAGACAGGAGTAACCCCAGAGCGTCACTGGGTGTGGCCCAAAAAGCACACACACACAAAAATCTTGACATGTACAGTTTAGTCAAACTTCATTTTCCTGAAAATTACATTTATTTTATTCCCCAAATAAATGAGAACTGTTTAACTAAATACTACAAAGCAATTTAATGGGGGAAAATATACATACATAGGAAGTAGAAGAATATGACATATGATTCTTTAGTAGAATATAGCAATTAACTGAAATAATTGTTCAGATTCTGGCCTGTGTTCATGGGAAAATTGACCAAATAAAGAATTGATAAAAAGTGACAACTAAGTTATGAAGATTTGTTTTGTGTTGTTTTGTGCCACACACACAGGAATTACTCCTGGCTCTAGACTCATGAATTACTCCTGGCAGGCGAGCAAATGGAATGCCAGAGATTGAATCTGGGCCAATTGTATGCAAGACAAGTGCTCTACCATTGTTTTATATCTCCAGCTCCCACCTTTATTACTTTTTAAAGTGTTTCAATCTTTTATAATCAGAAAACATCTTGGTTTTTGGGTCACACCCGGCAGTGCTCAGGGGTTACTCCTGGCTCCATGTTCAGAAATTGCTCCTGGCAGGCACGGGGGACCATATGGGGCACCAAGATTTGAACCGATGACCTTTTGCATGAAAGGCAAACGCCTTACCTCCATGCTATCTCCCGGGCCCCCAGAAAACATCTTAATGAAGTAGCAGGGACAGAAAAAGATGCTGTTATGTCAGTAGAGATAGTGATTATCCTGCTGGTTTCCAATCACTGGTTTATGGCCTCTAGCTGCAAAACTGTTCAGCTTGCTACTCACTCTGAAATCAGCTGTGTCAAAAATAGAAGGAATCAGCAAAAAATGGAAGAGGGGGGTTGGGAGCCGGGAGATGGCGCAGGAGGTAAGGTGCCTGTTGCCTTGCCTGTGCTAGCCTAGGACGGACCACAGTTCGATCCCCTGGTTCCCATATGGTCCCCCGTGCCTGCCAGGAGCGACTTCTGAGCGCATAGCCAGGAGCAACCCCTGAGCGTCACTGGGTGTGGCCCAAAAACCAAAAAAAAAAAAAAAAAGGAAGATTTTAGAATTCAAATCCCATCAAAGGTTTTCTCATTTCTAACACCTAACTTACCTCAAATATATACATAAGGGGGGTCAGAACTATAGCACAGCAGTAAGGCATTTGCCTTGCATGCGACTGACCCAGGACAGACCTGGGTTCGATCACCAGCGTCCCATATGGTCCCCAGCCTGCCAGGAGCAATTTCTGAGTGCAGAGCCAGGAGTAACCCCTGAGCATCACCGGGTGTGCCCCCCCCCCCGCAAAAATATAAATATATACATATACATAAGGGTATGCTGCTTCTCACCAGATCTAAGCAACTTGTGCTAGTAGTTCATTATTATATTCAAAGTATCATATATAATAAAAGTAGGTATTTAAAAATAGCACTAAATTTTACAAATGTTTATTTTGGTTTTGGGTGATACATGGTAGTGCTTATGGGCTACTCCCAGTTTGTGTTCAGGGTCTTAACAATATCTGTATCTTCCATTGTAGATCTTCTATTATAAAAGTCTTTTGCTGGGGCCCGGGAGATAGCATGGAGGTAAGGCGTTTGCCTTTCATGCAAAAGGTCATCGGTTAGAATCCCGGTGCCCCATATGGTCCCCCGTGCCTGCCAGGAGCAATTTCTGAGCATGGAGCCAGGAGTAACCCCTGAGCACTGCCGAGTGTGACCCAAAAACCAAAAAAAAAAAAAAAAAAGAATATAAAATATAGTACAAAGAATATGACTTAAAAAATACTTGCTGACTGAAGGCTTATTTTTCTAACATTAGCTCTGACATTTAACCTTTTTATTTCTCTTTTTCCTTCTCAGTCATTTTTCTTGTCATTTCTACTCTCTGGTTACCTCAATTTTCCACTGCATTTTTCAGCATTGCCCTCTCCACCTTCTACAAAAGATAAAGTACTTTCCCTTCTCGAGGTAAATAACCCTTCTGTCCCTCAAGTGATTTTCCTGTTACAATATCAGAACAGAAATGGAACTAGAAAGACGAGAGGGTCTTTGCTTCTAGTAATGAACTATTATGCACAGAAAGTCACAATATATAGTATTGATTGCAAATAAATCTTTAAAAATTATTCATATGTATCTGAAGAACAGGAAGAGACTCATTAAAAGCTTTCAGGTTTACTTATATATTCCCTCCTATGCTACCAAAGCAATTTTTTTCTGAAAAAGAATACTACCTTGTAGCATATGCTGGTTGTACTTCGTGAGGGTTTCGACGGTCAGACCAGAAAAACAGCAGTCTATCAAATTTGGGTTCAATGTCAGCAAACTGGGCCTTGCCTTCTGGAAAAATTCGAAGTATACCGCCACTTACCTAAGAAAAGAGCCAAATATTAAAAGTATGAGAAACCAAGAATGCTAAAATAAATCTTGGAATTGGGGAAAAACTCTTTAATGACTAAACATTCTAAACTGCACTTAATACATATATCTGAATAGAAAGATATAAAGGTGAGTCAAGATTCTAAGTACAGCCATTCATACAAAGAAAAAATGTATTTTAAAAGGATTTCTGTAAGTACTTGATAAAGCATGAGTATCACTAAATTTAAGTCTTTTGGTGGGGGTGGACATACCTAGCGGTGCTCAGGGGTTACTCCTGGGTATGCACTCAGAAATCACTTCTGGCAGGCTCAGGGGGCCACATGGGATGCCGGAAATCAAACCTAGGCTCATCACAGGTTGGCAGCATGAAAGGCAAATGCCCCACTGCCTCGCTAACACTCCAACCCCTAAATTTAGTTCGAAGTCATAAGATGTAGCATACATTTCTGTATACTAATCATTTGTTTAACCTGCACTTAAAATAAACTTTATTGTACTTGGTACCCCTCATGGAGCCAGGGCCACTTTTTCACTGGTAGAGTAATTTATCCTAGTTTAAAGCTGAACAGATAATAGGATAGTCAGAATTCAGTATATGAATGGGTATTATTATTCTTTTTTTTTGGGAGGGGGCACACCCATTTGATGCTCAGGGGTTACTCATGGCTAAGCGCTCGGAAATCGCTCCTGGCTAGGGGGACCATATGGGACACTGGGGGATCGAACCGTGGTCTTTCCTTGGCTAGCGCTTGCAAGGCAGACACCTTACCTCTAGCACCACCTTCCTGGCCTTGGATATTATTATTTACCCAATTATCACCATTATTAAAGCCCACCCACCAGCCCCTATTTGCCATGGTGGCCATTGTTAGAAACTACAGTCCTGGGGCTGGAGCGATAGCACAGCAGTAGGGCATTTGCCTTGCATGCAAATGACCCAGGATGGACCAGATTCAATCCCTGGCATTCCATATGGTCCCTGAACCTGCCAGAAGTTATTTGTGAGAGCAAAGCCATGAGTAACCCTAAGCGCCATCAGCGCCAAAAACAACACAAACAAAAACTGTGGGGGGGGGGGGGCGGGAGATAGCATGGAGGTAAGGCGCTTGCCTTTCATGCAAAAGGTC
>PVKC010042548.1:0-11936 GCA_004027635.1 Crocidura indochinensis | reverse complement strand
GAGATGTAAAAGAAAATTTATCAGTCATGAATGAATGGCTAGCTCACTTGAAACATAGTAAGGATATTATCCAAATATTAAAACACAACTGACAAGTCAAATAAGATATTTAATTACTTAATTATTTCTGAACACATATGTATTAAATGTTATATTTATTTAATTATTTTAATATATAGTAATGCAATATGTTTGACAATAGATATGACATGGTCAGGACGGCATATAGGATCTGTCAAGGCAGATAATAGGTTTAGCCATGGGTTAGATAGTAATGTGAATTGAACCATAGCTCTAGCAAATAAAGGTAGGAAATTTTTCTTCTATAGTTCATCGATTCAATGATTGTCATTACTTGTATAGAGTAAAAGTAACTCTGAGTCATTCCAGAAAACAAATAGAGGAAGAAATTCTAGACAAATCCAGTTGTTCACATAAAACAAAACAAAACAAAATAGAAAAACGTGGGCTTTTTACTGATAAACTTTTAGGTTGTAATATAAAGAATAAACATAATAAAGGTTGTTCAATCACAATCATAGTGTCTCACATGTCCATATTTGAGGAAAGAAAAGGAGAAAGATATAGCCAACCTATTCATACTCCTGTCTTACACCTGCAAATATAGAAGAAGCCTACTCACACTGCATATGTGCCTACACCTGAAATATACCATGAAAGACATGTGTTCCCAGGTCCATGGCACAGTGAAAGAGGCTGTCCTCCTAAGGAGATGAGCATACGCATGCTCTGGACACCAATTGGCTTCCAAATGGCAGTTCCCCAGAAGCTGTGTGGTAAGGCCAGGATTATACATACTTCTTCTTTTGCGGTATTTCCTGTGGTCAGAGAAAGTGATTTGGACCTATGTAGTTGCCAAGGCTTTGCAAAGTGGAGATGTTTTACCGCCCACAAAGTCCAATCGAGAGTTCTTAGACCTGTCAACAGCTTCACCGCTATACCTATACCTATACCTTCTGACCTCATGATGTCAGATAGTAGGGTAGGAGGATGAGAGGCAAGGCTCACCCTGGCCCCCTTGCCAAAGGGTCGGGGTCATAGACCATGCTCTAGGAACAAAATAAAGGATAAAGCTTGATTCCAGAAGCATGTGTGGCCCAGAATGATGTCCAGTTGAAACTCTAGGTGAGTTTGTCAACAAAGCAGGTGCTCTTGACAGAGCAGGAAATTCCTATCTAAGCGCCAGAAGGCCATGCTGTCAAAGAAAACATAAAGGATCCTCAGCTACAGCTGAAGGGTCCTTATCACCCATAAATTGGAAGAGTGGGGGCAAGGATCAAGGCTGGTTCACAAAGAAAATAGTACTTCCGGAGGCTCTTCATAGATTTTCGTTTTTTTTGGGGGGGGCACACATCCGGCAGCACTCAGGGCTTGCTACTGGCTCTACACTCAGAAATCTCTACTGGCTGGCTCAGGGGACCATATGGAATGCCGGGATTTGAAACACCATCCTGCTACAAACTCCTTACCTCCATGCTATTTTTCTGTCCCCTCTTCCTAGAGTTTTAAAAATAAATTGAAAATTAAGAATATTTTTTCAGTTGGGCATTTGTCAAAAAAATCATTCCCTTTTACCTGTGTAACATTAGCACCACAAATTCTCTTTATCTTTCTTCTGCCTTATTTTCTTCTGCCTTTTTTCAAGATAGGTATTGTAATTCTCTCTCATTACCATTGTTATGATAAATTTTAGAATAGTTATATTTTTCTTTTTTAAAATACCTTTATTTAAACACCTTGATTACAAATATGATTGTTATTAGGTTTCAGTCATGTAAAGAACACTCCTCTTCACCAGTGCAACATTCCCCCAACCAATGTCCCAAATCTCCCTCCATCCCACCCTCTCCCCACCTGTACTCTAGACAGGCTTTCCAGTTCCCTCATTTATTCACAAGCTTATGGTAGTTCTCAGTGTAGTTATTTCTATAATTGCACTCATTTTTTCAATTGTGGTATCCACCCTTTGTGGTAAGCTTCAAATTATGACCTGGTTCTTTCAGCTCTCATCTCAATTGTCTCTCAGTATAATTAAAATGATGTCTTATTTTTCTTAAAAAGCATAAATATGTGAGATTATTCAGTGTCTGCTTCACTCTCTCTGTCTTATTTTATTAAGCATAATAGTTTTCATCTTCACCCATGTAGAGAAAAATATTATGAATTCCCCTCTTTAAATGGGTACATAGTCCTGTATTGATTATATGCACTGTGGTTTCTTTAACCAGCAAACTGTTGTCAGGCATCTGTTTATTTCTATATTCTTGCTATTGTCAATAGTGCTGCAATGAATACAGATGTGCAGATGGCAGTTTTTCATTTTTATTGTTTCAAAGTGAATTACAAGCCTTTCACAATAATATTTAAGGCACATAGTTACAATGAATGAGGGGCATTCCCAGTGTTGTCCTCCCTCCACCTCACTTCCCAGCATGTATCACACATCTCTCTCCTCTACCCCCTGTAATGCTAGAGCAACTTTCCCCCCCTTGTAAAGCTTGTTGTAGATTGGGTTGCTGACTTTTGAGTTGGTATTAAGTTTGATTATTTTTTATTTCCAGAAAATGAACATGCAACTATCTAGTCTTGGTACTATTTAGTTTCCCTTCTCCAATTATGAGGCAGATTAAGAAAATTTCAGTATGTGGTTTAGTATTGGATAGATATAAGAAAAGATATGAGAGAAGAAAAGAAAAAAAAACAAACAAAAAGAGAAATAGTAGGAGGAGTCTGTCTAGGTTTATAGATATCCATTTAGAAGAAAAAAAAGGAAAAGGGGAAGGAAACAATAAAGAAGTAGCAATAAGTGTACAAAAAGAATAAAAAATAAACCCAAACACAAAGGGTCATTTATGAAGAAACAAACAAAAAAACCCGGAAACTTCTTTTAAAAGAAGGTTGTTGGGGCTGGCGAGGTGGCGTTAGGAGTAAGGTGTCTGCCTTGCAAGCACTAGCCAAGAAAAGGACTGCGGTTTGATCCCCCGGCTTTCCATATTTTCTCTCCAAGCCAGGGGCAATTTTAGAGTGCTTAGCCAGGAATAATCCCTGAGCATCAAATGGGTATGACCCGAAACACCAAAAAAACAAAACAAAACAAAACAAAAAATCAAAGGTTGTGTTTCTTTTCTTTTTTTTCTTTTTGCAAAAGCACACTCAATATTGGGGAAATTAGAATGGGAATTCTCAGGGCCAAAGAGATACAGGGTTTCTCCATCCTTGACTAATACTGCAATGGGAAAAGCTACTGTCTCCATACTCACTTATTTACACACACCAATGTCTTTTTATGGTTCAAGAAAACTTTCTGCTCAGATGTGGGTGATGACATCTTGCCTCTGTATATGGAAAGCTTGTTATTTTATTATGTCATAGGGTGGAGGGTAGGAGATAGTTTTTCTTTATGGTTCTAGGTGTTCTATATAATCACTGCTTTTGTAATCAGTCTTATGTAGTTAGTAGTCTTTGTTTTTGCTCAGATTCTAGGACAGAGCCTAGGCTATAGTATTTCAGACTGGTTCCAGCAGTTCTGCTCAGTTACAGTGAATAATATATCCCTTTATCTAGAGTGCCTGTGAAAAATGGTATGATAACAAAACAAAACAAAACAAAACAAAAAAAGGGGGGGGGCGAGTGGTGGTGCTAGAAGTAAGTTACCTGCCTTGCCTTCGCTAGTCTAGGATGGACCGTGGTTCGATCCCCTGGTTTCCCATATGGTCCCCCAAGTCAGGAGCAACTTCTGAGCGCATAGCCAGGAATAACCCCTGAGCACCACTGGGTGTGGCCCAAATAAAAAAAAAAGAAAAAAAAAAGAAAAAGGGTATGGTGACATATTAGAAACTGGTGGATTTGGAGGTAAGAATGATAGTCTGCACAAACTCTGTGCCCTGATTTTGACCCACATTTTTATCTCAGGCAAAACTTTTCTTGTAGGTTTTTATATTAAGCAGGACAAAAACATGTGAGGTTGGAGAAATAGAATATATATATTCTTCTAATATATATATATTAGAAGAACTAAATAATAATACATTTAGAAAAGACATTAAAGACAAAATGCTGATTAAAAGGACAACTTATTTTGGGGGAATTGACAAATTAGGAGATATTATTAAATTAAATATAAGTTTCCCCATTGAGTCTTTTGAAAATATTCTATAAGGCATGGAATCAAGGGCATTTTTCATCACACCTCATGTTTTTTTTTCGTTTGCAAAATTATTTGTAACCATGAGTGAAGAGTCCTTGGGCTGGGGTCCTTCTTGGTCTAAATTGGTAGCATGCAAAAAATGTATGTTTAGGATGGTAAGAAGAAAGGTAAGAAAGAGTGTGTTGGTTGTATTTTCTTGTTGAGGCATGTGCTGTGGGTCTGGAAGAGTGTCCCTTTGACTTGGGGAGCTTAGTGGTAGTTTATTGAAGCAAAAGGATGTTCTCAGTACCTAATGAATTAAGAACTGAAGGTAAAAAGGATTAAATAAGGAAGGATTATGGATCTGGATTGGGGTGAGGGTGGGGTAATATATAGAAGGGGCTATATACATTTTAGGCATGGGTTGTTTGCAGTTTAGGTTTGACAATAAGAGAGGTTTTCTACAAACTGATGTCTATGTAAAGACAGACATCAGTGTTCTATTTTTAGGTTATTGTTGGAGGCCTGATCCACATATGCTGGTCTGAACTCCTAAGATATGATTGAGTTAAGAAAAGATAGACAATTATTTAAGGTATTGTTTAGGATAAAATGGGGGAAAATAAAAATAGAGAAAAGAAGAATAAATAAATGCAGTAAAAATATGTTAATGAGGAATGGGCCAGTGTGTCGGTGTTGGAGGTTTTTCCTTTTCCTTTTCTGAGGCTCATACTCACTAAGGGGTTTAGTCTTTGATAAAAAAATATTTTAGGATTATATAGTTGTTGGAAATTTTAAGATAATAACTGTTTTTTCATCTAGAGTAATAAGCAATGTGGTGGTAAGTACTAGGAAATATGGTTACTCTGTGTACATTTGTCCATGTTTATCTTAAGTATAGAGGTACCTTTTATTATTGTAAGAATTTATTCAAGAGACAAATTTGATCAACATATTGATGAAAATGAACAAAACTATATAACATCACATAACATATAATATAATTAATATAATTGTACATGTAAGCCAAAGAGCATTTCTGATTAAAACACAATTTTTTATCATAATGGCCTACATATTTTTCACAGTAGTATTTTAGGTACATATTAACATTGAATCAGTGGAATAACCATCACCAAATTTGTCCTCCCCCATCCCAATTCCCTTTCTGCAACTCATATATCCCTCCATCACACTACCGGGCTGCTAGAGTAGGTGGTCCCTTCTTTGACTAGCTTACTATTAGTGATCCTTTATCTGTTTGTCCTGGTATTCTTCCTTTGTTTTCCTCCCTTGTTTTCCCCTCTACTTAAGAGCAGAGCTAGATAAATTGAGTTATGTGGGGTTTTTTTGAAGGAAAGAAAAGCAATATATTGGGGTACAAAATAAGAAAAAAAATAAGTCAAATATGCTGAAAATGGGCGGAGTCCTTCTAGAGGCTTTCAACCTCAGTGAGAGAGGATGTGAAAAGGTAATTGAAACACCACAACAATACAGAAAGAAATATCAAATTAAATATCCAGTGAGCACTACAGCAATAAAGACAAGTACCACACAATAGCCTCCATTCTGAAATCAAATCATGCTGGAGTGCAAAAAGAAAGTTAAGATAAAATAAAATAACATTGGAGACATCCGCTTCAATCTCTACACAAAATAAAGACATCAAAAAAACCGATCAATCAATAAATATGTGGAAAATTATTGTTTTGTGTGTTCTTTTCTTTTCTTTTTTTCCCCTGCATAGGCACTGTAACTACAATTGGGAATATTGTAGAGGGAATTCCCTTGGCCTAGGAGATACAAGGTACCTCCACCCCTTAAGAATATTGTCATGGAATTTACTATAGACTCCTTGCATGATCATTTACTCTCTGCTTGGTAAATATAGATGTACCTTTTCTAAAGAGCAATAAACAGTAAGTTTTTAATATATTGAGTTGATGAAGAAGAATAATGATGAGAGGGGGATAAGAGAGAAGAGATAAAATGAAAAAAGGAAAAATGGGAAGTAGTGATTTGCTAAAATGTGTTTAATACCTAGAACCTTTAACATAAGTCTGTGATGTCCATTGACTGTTACAATGGTCTGAATGAGCATTTTCTATGGGAGTTAATAGAAGACATAAACAAAAGTGAGTATGTAAAAATACAGTCTTTTATCAAGACATTGACATAATGGACACTGTGTATGGTAACCAGTATTATTGAACACAGAGGTTTAAAATTAGGGGTCCATCCTTAGTTTCCAAGGCCCCCTGTGGACAAGAAGCTGAAGGATTATTTTATCCTTAATAAAAATTAAGGCATTAAAGCAAATTGGAAGTAATCACTGCAGCAGGGTCAGGATTCCAATCATATTCTGCACTTGGATCTGTGGAAAATACATTAGGACATTATTATAGACCTTTGTATTTAGAGGTTTATTATACCTGTTCATACAAAATTGCTGCTTCCGTTGTTGCTCGTTTCTTTAATTATAATTGGCATTCCCATCTTCATGTTTCCTTTTACCACTTTGTGAACACTTCTCTTCATTATATGCTGGCACCTACAGAGTTTGGGTTTCTACCCTTTTGACCATTGTATTTGTTCATGGGTTACTATATGCAAATGTGGTATATGTTCTATATACCTCAAAGAAGTGCTATCATTCTTTTTGTAGCCTTCATCTGGTTTACTTCAAAGTATTAACAATACTAACACAAAATTTTAAGATTAATTAACATGGCTGCAAAACCCATGATTGTGTCATTGCTAACTGCTATGTAGTATTCTATTATGTATAAATACCACGTCTTCATGATACATTCATCTCTTGTTCTGCATCAAGGTTGGTTCAAATTCTTGGCTATTGTGCTGAATGCTGAGATGAATAGTGGAGGGCATACATATTTTGGGATGAATATTGGGTAGATACCAAGGAGAGCAATAGCTAGATCATATGAAAGCTCAATTTTGAGTTTTCTAAGCACTCTCCACATTGATTTACATAGAGGTTAGAGCACGCAGCATTCCCAACAGCAGTGAATGAGAGTTCCTTTCTTACCTCATCTTGTCAACAATGATTGGAACCATAATTTTTATGTGTGCCATCCTCACTGGCTTTAGTTTGTACCTCATTGTTGTCTTGATTTGGATTTCTCTAATGGTGAGTGATAAAGAACATATATTCGTGTGTTTCTTGGCCATTGGTGGTCTTCCTTGGGAAAGTGTCTACTCATTTCTTCTCTCCATTTTTCTATGGCTTTGTGGGGCTAACCATTCTGAATGCTTTGTATATCCTAGATATCAATTCCTTCCTTCTTTTGTCTTTCATTCTTACTTTTGGCCTTCTTTCTTTCTTTTTATCTTCCTTCTTTTTGTTTCTTTATTCTTCCTTCCTTAGTTTTCTTTCACTTTCTTTCTTTTACTTTCTTCTTTCTTCTGTTTTCTCTCTTTTTTCTCTTCATTCCTTCTGTTTTTCTTTCTTCTTTCTTTTTTATTTCTCTATTTCTTTTTGTCCTCTTTCTTTTTCTTTTTTCCTTCCTTCCTTCTCTCCATTTTTCTTTTTTGCTTTCTTTTATTACTGGACACACCCAGTAATGCTCCTGGGTTTCTCCTGACTATAATCTCAGAATTTGTCATATGTGATGCCAGGTTTTAAACTCAGGTCTGTCTTATGTCAGCATCATGCAATGAAAAATATCCTATAACTATGCTATTACATCCCCCTCTTTAATTTCTTGTAGCAGATTCTTTTTTAATTTTCTTTGTTGAGGTCCTTTACATTTTTATTTAAGTTAACTCTAAGGTATTAGACTTTGTGTGTTAAATGTAAATAAAATTGTTTTTCTAATATTCATTTCTTCTTTCATTATTTTGTAAAAAAAAAGTGCATTGATTATTTTTCATATTAATTTTGTAGCCTTTAACTTTGCTATAATTATATATTCTTTCTAAAACTCTTTGGTAGAGTCTTTAGTGTTTTCTAAATATAGTATGTCATTTGCATATAGTGGAGCTTGCCATTTCCCATTCCTATTTGAATCCCTTGATATATTTTTCTTTCTTAATTGCTATGGCAAAAGTTTTAAGCAAAAGTTTGATATAAGTAATGAGTGTCTTGTACCATATTTAGAGAAAGGGCTGTTATTTATTTCCACTGATAACAATATATCCCATTGATTTGATGTTGATGGCCTTGACTAGATTGATTTTTTCAACTTGATGAGTTATTTTAATCATAAATGGATAATGGACTTTCTTGAATGTTATTTTTTTGCTTCTACTGATATGATCATATGATTTGATTTATCCTTTCTTTCAATGATATATGTTGATTAATATTTTATGTTAAACAACATTTGCATTCCTAGAATAAAACATATATTTTCATAGTGTACAACATTATTTATGAGACATAGGATCCTATTTTCCAGATTTTTGTTGAGAATCTTTGCAATCGATATATCAGAAATATTAGTCTGCCTTTTCTGTCAAAGTGATATTAGCTTCCTAAAGACACTTTAGTTGTGTTTCTGTTTCTTCAATTTTATCATCTAATCTAAAAAGATTGATAGTAGTTCCTTTTGTAAATTCAGAAAAAAAATTGTAAGCAGTATGTCTTGGCTTAGGCTTTTATTTTTGGGAAAAATTTTAATTACCATTTTAATTTTTAAAATAGTGATCAGTCTGTTTAAATATGATAGGTCATCCTGATTTAAATATGTAAGATTATAAGGGTCCAAAATTTATCCTTTTCTTTTAGGTTCTCATGTTTAGTTGAATAGAGTTTCTTAAATATTCTTTTATTTCCCATTATATCTGTAAGGAACTCCATCTTTGCTTTTCTAATTAGTTTTAGTAAGTTTATTCCTCTCACTTTGTGAGTTTTGCTAGTGGTTTATCAGTATTGTTTTTTTATTTTTCCAAATAATTAACTTTAGCATTCATTGATTTTTAATTGTTTTTAAATTTCCACTTCATTTATTTCTGCACTAATATGTTGTTTCCCTCTGCTTATCTATTTTTGGTTCACTTTATTGATAAATTTCTAATTTTATAAGCTATATTATTAAATAAATTATGTAGCCCCTGATTATTTCTAATGTGTGCTTGGAAATTATAAAATTTCCTTTTAGTGCCATTTATATTGTATCCCAGAGTTTATAATAATTTGTGTCTTCTTTTGCTTTTGTTTCTGGAAATATTTTTATTTTCTCTTTGATTTCATCTCTGACCCACTGGTTAATCAATAGTGAGTTGTTTAATTTCCGAGTGTTAAAGGTTTTATTCTGTGTCCCTTAGTAGATAATTTTTAATTTCAGTGCATTGTGATCTGTAATTTAAGACTGTGTTCTGTAAAATTTCATCCCCCTTTCTACTGAGGTATTTTTATGAGTCAGCCTATTATCTATCCTATAAAATGGATGACCCATGTGCATTGGAAAAGAATGTTTAGTTTTCCGGGAATGAAATATCACATAGATATTGCTACTAGCCCACTATTCTTGTGTATGGAAACATTTCATGGGATTATTACGTTACTGACCCTACCCTGATCTGTGATTGTGCCCTACCATAGGGTATGACCTTGCATTCTGTCCTCATCCTAGGGTGGCACCTGATTCTACTTCAACCATTGGGTGATAACTGATTCTGGGGATAAAAAAACAAGCATCTGTGGAAGTCGGGAAGCTTTTTCTTCCTGGCCTATTCCTAGGCCCTTTAGGGTTTTGGCCTCTTCACGGAATAAAGAGCTGTTTTCTTCAGAAGTTTGACGGCTTTCTTGTTGACTTTCTTCCCATGGCATTCACCTCAGAACAACTGGTTAAGCAGGGTGGCAGATGCATGCTCCGATCTCTAGAAAAAAAACCTTTCTCCATCCCTCCATCAGTCAACCTCTTCAGGGGATGACTTGCAACACACTATCATCTATTTTTCTTTCAGATCTAATATAGTCTTGTTTACTTTCAGCCTAGGTCACATGGTAGTGTTGAGGTCTCCCACTATTATTTCTTTCAATGTCTTCTTTCAGATTTGTAAACAATTATATTAAATATATTTGTGATTTCTCACTGGGTGCATATATATAGAATTAAGATTTTGGGGGGCCGGGCGGTGGCACTGGAGTTAAGGTGCCTGCAGTAGCCTAGGACGGACCATGGTTTTATCCCCTGGTTCCCCATATGGTCCCTCGTGCCTGCCAAGAGCGACTTCTGAGTGAATAGCCAGGAGTAACCCCTGAGCATCACCGGGTTTGGTCCCCCCAAAAAAAGTTTTTACAGATATACATATCATTTGATTGTTATAAAATGTCAATTTTTTTTTGGTTTTTGGGCCACACCCAGTGATGCTCAGGGGTTACAAAATGTCAATTTTTAATAAGATATATGAATAAGTTTATGTAAGGTTATATATATGGATAAGGTTATATCAGGTTATAAGAAATATAATAAGTATAATAATATATTTACTTAATTGTAAGAATAAGGTTATATAAGAATTTATATGCATAAGATTATATAAGGTTATAAAAATCTACAAATTTGTTCATTTCTGTCAGATTCTCATGTTTCATGACATTGAGTTTCTCGAAGAATTCTCTGATTACCCTTGAATTTCTGCAGTATCTGTATTGATTTCCCCCTTTATTCTAATCTGGTTTATCAAGTTTCTCTCTCTGGATTTCTTTGTGAAAGGGATTGTTTTCTTAATGTCAATTTCATATCTATTATTAGTGTACAAGAAAGCCATTGACTATTACGTGTTAGCTTTGTAGTCTGTCACTTTGCTATAAGAATCTATCATTTCTAGATGCTTTCTGCTGAGTTCTTTAAGGTTTTCTCAATATATTATGTCAACTGCAAACAGAGAAAGCTTTACTTCTTCATTACCTATCTGGATTCCCTGATATCTTCTAATTGCCTAATTGCTATGGCAAGTGATTCCAGTGCTGTATTGAATAGAAGTGGTGAGAGAGGGCTGCTATGTCTTGTACCAGATTTTAGGAGAAAGGCTTTTAGTATTTCCATTATTAATAATAATATTTGCCATTGAATTGTGTTAAATGTCCTTGTATATGTTGAGAAAAGTTTCTTTTATTCCCATATTAATGAGGGCTGTTTTTAAATCAAGAATGAGTTTTGGTCCTTATAGAATGTTTTTATGCATCTATTGATATGATCATATACATTTTTGTTGTTGTTCTTGTTGTTGCTGATATGGTGCATTATGTTGATTAATTTACAGATGTTAAAATATCCTAGCATTCCTGGGATGAAACCTACTCAATGATGCATTGTATTATATTTGCCAGTATTTTGTTGAGGATCTTTGCATATGTGTTCATCAGGGATATTGATCAGTTATTCTCTTTTCTGGCAGAATTGCTGTCTTATTTTGGTAAAATGGTGACGTTAGCGTTATATAAACTATTTGGATGTGTTCCTGTTTCTTCAATTTTATAAAAGGGCATAAAAGAATTGGTAGATTTTCCTCCTGATTGGTTTGAAAGAATTTATTAGTGAATACATCCGGTCCTGGTCTTTTGTTTGGGGGAGTTTTTTTGATTTTTTTTAATTATGAGAAAAAAGATGCAAAGAAAGATGTAACTTTACTGCTGAAGGACAGTCACCCATAAACCGAATTCATATAAGTCCCCTGGCTGATATCTTAACATTGAACTTGCAGCCAAAGAACATTAAGAAAAATAAAACCGAACCCATGTACAATTAGTTGTCCCTCAAGTCCCCAGATTGTAATACATATTTCTTAGCAGCACGTCAAGAATCTAAAGCCATAAAAT
>PVKC010042547.1:0-11921 GCA_004027635.1 Crocidura indochinensis | reverse complement strand
GTTTTGTTTTTTTTTTTTTGTCCCCAGTTTCCAATACAGACCCGGCAAGGGTCTGGGTTGAGGTGTATATAGGGTGTGTTTACTGTACCTCCTCTTTCTATACAGTCCGTGTGAAGAACACAGCCTTTGGTAAGAATTGGGAGACCTTATTATTTTTTTTATTTTCTTTTTTTTTTTATTTTTTTAATTGAAACGTTTTGATTACATATGTCTTTGTGATTAGGTTTCAGTGATGTGAAGAACACCCCCTTCACCAGTGCAACATTCCCACCACCAATGTCCCAAGTCCCCCTATCTCCCACCCCACCCACACCTGTGCTCCAGACAGGTTTTCCAGTTCTCTCATTCTTTCACATGATTATGGTAGTTTTCTGTGTATTTATTTTTGTAGCTACACTCACCACTCTTTGTGGTGAGCTTCATGGAGCAAACTGGGAATTCCAGCCTCCTCTCATTGACTCTGATGATTGTTGCAATGATGATTTTTATTTTCTTTAAAACCCATAGATGAGTGAGACTATTCTGCGTCTCTCTCTCTCCCTCTGACTTATTTCACTCAGCATGGTAGATTCCTCAAGCTGGAAGAGTGAATATATTCACAAAAATAGAAATTCAGTGTTCTGGGGCCCGGGAGATAGCATGGAGGTAAGGCGTTTGCCTTTCATGCAAAAGGCCATTGGTTCGAATCCCCAGCCTGCCAGGAGCATTTTTTGAGCATGGAGCCAGGAGTAACCCTTGAGCACTGCAGGGTGTGACCCAAAAAACCAAAAAAAAAAAAAGAAATTCAGTGTTCTATTTTATTTTCTGAAGATTATAGATTTATTTTTTTTCCATTTTTTTTGTTTTTGTTTTTCGGTCATACCCAGAAATGCTCAGGAGTTGCTCCTGGCTCTATACTCAGAGATCACTCCTTGCAGGCTCAGGGGACCATATGGGATGCCGGGATTCAAACCACTATCCTTCTGCATGCAAGGCAAATGCTTTACCTCTATGGTATCTCTCCGGCCCCTAAACTTATTTTCTAGTAGCTAACCTGTACTTAAGTTTTGCGACCTTTCTACTTAGGGTATGAAGTCCAATGGTGTCTTAACTCAGTTTTTAATTCCTTCTATTAATTGTTTTCATTTTGTATCTCAGAATTCACCCAAAATTTAATTGTTTTAATTGTGTTGAGACAAAGATTTCAACAGTAACTTGGCTTAAGAACTGGTGAATCAAGGTTATTAATTGATCTTTACATTGGGGAAAAATATAAACTTGCCATCAATTTTCAAATTTCTGTTAAACTTACTCTACTTCTTCCATGTCTTCTGAGAAACTACATAGATTTCCCAGTGAGTCATAATATTATGAATTTATGTCAGCCTTTCTCATGTCCTATATTGCTCTAATAAATATATGATAAATTTCTCTCTTAAATTCAATACTTGCAAAGATGTGAATATTGTTTTTTTTGTTGTTGTTTGTTTTTGATTTGCGGTCACAACCTGCAGCACTCACGGGTTACTCCTGGCTCTATGCTCAGAAATAGCCCCGGCAGGCTCAGGGGACCATATGGGAAGCCGAGACTCAAACCATCGTCCTTCTGCATGCAAGGCAAACACCCTGTCTCCATGCTATCTCTCTTCTCTGGCCCCAATATGTGAATATTCTTTTAATTTTGTCCCACATTAGATACAATTTTCATCACTTTATTGCCTTGTCTTTTTTATCTCACAATTTTTAAATTCTATTTTAAACCCCCCCCATTAAAAATTGTTGCCTCAGTACTTATTTTTAATCAAAGTTAAGGTATCAAGTGTGAGAATTTATATAATTTTATATTCTGGGTGTTGAATGATTACAGATCTTCTTTTTGAGATAGAGTGGATTTCTCTTTGGAAAGTCCTAGAAAGGTATGATGTGATGTTATAGCTACAATGATCATGGTCGTGGAAAGATAGATTCAGGCTCCCTTCTGCAATCCTCGAGGCAAAGGGTTATTGATGATACACATTCTACCACCTTCTCACCTTACCTTGAAAATCTGAATTCAATACCAGTGTGATCGGTCTCTGGTTGGGAAAATATAGCCAAGGATATTGCAAGAAACATCCCATCTCTCTTTTATGCCATGTAAGTTTAGAGTTACTTATCCACACCTACATTATTAGTTTTGTGATGTATACATATCTCCTAGAACTACTTCTTACACAAACCACCACCCCACAATAGAAATCTGTCCAATGCCACTTGAATAAATTTTCTTCTTTATATCACCTATTCTTTACTTGCAAAGATTCTGTTAACTTTATTTACACAAATCATCTCCTGCATATATATACTGTCTGGGAAACTTAAAGAGACAGTGAGACCTTGAGGTACAGTGCAGCCACCATTCTAGTGCTTGAACAAGAAATTCTCTGCCTGGTCTCACAGTGAGTGTGACAGAGATATGTATGTTATTCCTCCCAAGCCTCATGTAACAAGTATCTGTATGTGGCCTTCCCATGTCCCCATCTTCCTCTGCACCTCAAGTTCAGCTCAGCAAGATCTCAACACAGTCTCTGTCGTGCCTGAAGTGTTCCACTGCTGAAGATCCACGATAGATATTTTTGCATGTTCACATCAACCATCAGATAATCCAGAATTATCTCTGTCTTTTACACATTGCACTGGATCTCCATTGAGTAGCAAATATTTTACTGCTACATTCTTTTTGTTGAAAAACAAATTAAGGAATTTGATATGAAGTGCCCATAATATATATATATAGAGCTCTCGTTCTAATTTTTCTAAATATATCTTTTGTTTTTTCATAAATATTCTGAATTAATTGGAGACATTAAGAGAAAATTTATGTTCCCAATAATGGATATAATATTTGGGGAAGGTGATGTAGGGTTTTACCAGCATGGGTTGGTTTTGGAACCTAGAGAGAGTTGAGAAGCAAAGCATGAATACTGAAATATGGATGGAAGTTAATCCAATTAAATAATCAGAACTGATTTTCTTTCTTTTAGGGGCCACGTGGGACCCAGGATTTTCTGTGAACTCAACAGGAGAGGAGCAGTGGCCAAATGTGAGACTTTTACCTGATGGCATAGCTGGGAGGGTGTTCTTCCTCATGAATTAAGTTTCTGCAAGTGGGCATTTCAACCCAAAAGCCTCTTGGGAAGGACGAGGAAGAGCTGCTTCTTCCAGAGATAGTCACAAAGCTTGGCAGTATAGTGGCAGCATAACCATCAGTCTTCATTTTGTTTTGCTTTGTTTGGAGGTCACACAGACAGTTCCCAGGGGTTATTTCTGGTTGTGCTTTCAGAGATGTCTGCCATGAAAATCATGCAAGCACCTTATGGGTTGTATTAATGTTTTAGCCCCCATTTTCCCCCTGAAATTTGGTAATTATTACTTTTTTCTGACTGGTTGTGTGGGTCAGGAAGTTTCAGAAAATATATATATCAATGATCTTATTATGCTTGTGAACCTTAAATATGATTCTGACAGCATCTGGTCAAAGATTTCCAAGAAAATGAACAAGATCAGAGTTGACTGTGTTTCCTCTCTTTGTACTGTCAGTAATTCTGGAAATATTAACTTTGATCATCTTGTGATGGTGAGAGGAACACAGAGACCTCATCTGCTGTGGAGTTAACTTTTGATTTATAGAACAGTCTAAATTTCAGGAAGTAAAATATTAGACCTCCCTTCTCAGGCCTTCCCAGGGGTATGAAAGAACTTGCACATGGAGGAGTCCTACCCTGATTTTGAGTTTCTCTTCTGCTGAAACGCCTCTTGCTTTTGGCTACATCTATCTGGAGATAAGAATGTTTGCAAATTTTAGTTTCCTGTTTCCATCAGTTGATATATTTAATACCTATGCTTTATTATGTGTAAAAAAGGATTGAAAGAGGAAGGGTCTGAATAAATAGAACAGAAACAAAATGGAGTTTTAATTTTCAGTCTAATATATTAGGTCTCTCCTTAATGACTTCTTTTTCAATTGTGATATAAAACATGCATACTTGAAATTCTCCATGTATTTAATCATTTAAATATTAACCACAAAATTAAACATTTCATGTTCAAATACATCAAATTCAATAACGTGTGAATATTTATCGTGTAAATCCAACTAGAAGAACATCATTGCTTTCTCTTTCTATAGAAATAAAACAATTGTTTTGTTTGATGTTTTGTTTTAGTTGGAGATAGTGCAGTATTTGGCATTCTCTTGTGACCCAAAGACTTTAAGGCCAAACATAACTTCTGTATCAGGTATGTTTCTGAGCAAGAGTGGCCTTTTCTTCTCAGTGGTAGTGGAAAGTCTAATTTCTCTTGTATTATTTTGACTTTCTTTTCTTAGTACCTCCACTTCCCCTGGTTTGTTCCTCTTGTTCTCCAATGATTCCTGTGGAGGGATATAGTCTATCACACCTTTCAGAGATGTAATAAGCATGTCCCTGGTGTGGCTAGCCTGGGTAGAGGCCACTACTCATGCTCAGTTATGGCGGGCTATAGGTTGTGGCTTAGCTGCTCCTGTGTGTTCTCCATCCTTGTAGAGAAACTCCAGTGACTTTGCTGTAGATTAGCTATTTACATGGCTGACATTGTAACCTCAAGAGATTGTGGATGAGGTTCTCAACCTTTCAGCCTCAGGTCTAAAACTTGACCCATTGACGTGGCTGCACAATAAACTTTGCTTAGTGGCTTCTTTTTCATGTTGACCTGACTGCCCGGGGTTTCTAATAAAGGACACTTAACTTACGATTCTTTAGATAGGCAGAAAAATTACGGAATACTTTTGCTAAGGAATTATGAGGGTTAGTAGAATGGGAGGATAACTGTGACAGTGGTGTCAAGTGAAAACTCTGGTGAAGGAGATAGCTCTGCAATGCATGAAACACAACTATTAACAGTAAAGATAACAATAGTGATTAATTAAAAATAATCTTTAAAGAACTGTGACTTACAAAGTTATGAATATTTGAGTTTTAGGCCTATGATATTTAAATGCTTCTCCCACCACCAGTATCAACTCTCACCACCAGCATCCCAATACTCCATCATTCCTCTTTCATACCTGTCCCCTACTCTCTAATCTATCTGGAACATTACAATGTTTTATAGTTGCAGTATATAGCTCATATTTTCAGACTTGTTGAGTCTGTGATTTGGATATATATATCTATACCACTCTCAAACATCACCACTATAACTGAAGCCTTGACCCCTGTTCCCTATTCCCTTTTCTCTTTTTTTTTTAAATTTTTATTATTTTTTAAATGTATTGAAGGGCCTGGGAGATAGCATGGAGGTTAAGGCGTTTGCCTTTCATGCAAAAGGTCATCGGTTCGAATCCCAGTGCCCCATATGGTCCCCCGCGCCTGCCCAAGAGAAATTTCTGAGCATGGAGCCAGGAGTAACCCTTGAGCGCTGCCGGGTGTGACCCAAAAACCAAAAAAAAATGTATTGAAACCAACATGAATACAAGTCTTTCACAGTTATATTTAAGGTATATAGTAACAGTGAATTATGGCTATTCCCACAATTTTTGTTGTCCTACTTCCACCACTGTTCCTAATATGCATCCCATATATCCATCATTAGACTATTGAACTGCTAGTGTAACAGGTCCCTTTTGTATATTGCTTGTCATAGTTTGGATCTCTTGATTTTATTCTTGTTGTCTTTGGGTTGGGTATTTAGGTCTGATCATTTTTGTATTGCCACTCAATACTCATGAGACTGATTTGCTCCTGGTACCATCCAGTTTTATTTTTCAATTTTTAGGAAGCTGAGGAAAATGAGGAAAATGACATATGATATATGGTTCTGTTTAAAAAAATAAAGAAAGCTGCTGGGAGCCCCTGTATAGAAGCTATCTATCTATCTATCTATCTATCTATCTATCTATCTATCTATCTATCTATCTATCTATCTATCTATCTATCTATCTATCTCTCTCTCTCTCTCTCTATCTATCTATTAATGTAAAGGAAGAAAAAGAATGTAGAAGGGGGAAGCTAATGAGGCAAAATTTTTCATAGGTACAGTAAGACTTTTGGGGAAATCAGCAGTGGGTGAGGGTTTCTTCCACATGCCCACCAGCACTGATTGTTCTATTATTTTGAATGAGCCACTCTTAGTGGTGTGAGATGCTATCTCATTGCTGTTTTGAATTGGATTCCCCTAACGATAAGTGAGGCTTAACACATTTTTCATATGCTATTGCCAATCTACTGCCTTTTTGAGACGTGTCTATTCATTTTCCCCTTCCTATTTATTGATAGAATGTTTTAATTATCCTTTGTTATCTTTTATATTCTGGATATTAAGCCCTTATCTGAAATGTTGAATGAGAATTTTTTTCTATTCAGCTAGCTGTATTTTTAGTTTTAGTTTGTTGGAATTTTTTTTATTTTGTCATACAGAAACTTTTTAATCTTACATGGCCCCATTTGTTTTGGATTTTATTGCCTTTGAGGTTCAAATATTGGAGCATTCTACCTCTGTTTTCCTCAATGTACTTTTGTTTCTGGATAGATAATGTCAAGTTATATCTCAAGATGTTTGAACAACTTTGAATTGACCTTAGGGTAAATTGTGAGGAACAAATCAATCACTATAGCTTTATTAATATAGTTCCAAATTAGGTAATTAGGAGTTTCAAGAAAGACTGAATCTAAAATATTCTGGTTTCCTAGGAAAGTACCAATGGTTCCTAGTGCCCATTTGTTTCTGCTTTACCTCTGCTATCTTAGTGCTCATAGACTTTGATTGCTATTCTTTTTTTAATATTTTATTTTATTTTTGGTTTTTGGGTCACCATCCAGAAGCACTCAGGGGTTACTCCTAGATCTATACTCAGAAATCGCCTCTGGCAGGCAAAGGGGAGCATATGGTATGCCAGGACTTGAACCACCATCCATCTGCATGAAAGGCAAATGCCTTGCATTCATGGTATATTTGATTCCTCTTCTACCAAATGTTGTCATAGTGTTTTTTTGCTCTCTGGTGTATTCTTTTTAAGTTTATTGCTCTCAATGATTTATGGTGGCTTCAAAATGCAAACACAGGAAGTGGAAGGGAGCAATAGGCTAAAGAGCCCAGGTAATAGAGACAAAGAGGCCATTGATGACCTGTCATGAGATAGCTATTTTGCTACTCTAGATCTGTTAAAATTGTGGCCTGCAGAGGAAATTTGACCAATTTGGAGCATGGTTTCAGGGACTACCAGGGACTATCTATTCTTTAACTTTTCCTTCCATACTCCATACTATTATTCTCAGTAGCTGCTACTAGATAGGGTGTTTGGAGCAAGTTGTGGAGAATGAAGACCAAAAACCTCACTAATGATTTCTTATCTTCACAGTTAACACACTAAGCCCTTCAGATGTGAAATTTGTGGCTTTCATTGGCACTAAGAGTACCGTGAGTATTTTTGGAATATAGACAGGGAGGATTATTTTTGGACTGATAATATTTTGAGAATGAAATTAGGCAGAAGGTTACTGTTGGGTAAAAGATCATTATAAGTGGGAAAAATCAAATTAAGGGGGTTTCCAATAAAGCCTTTGCCTTCATTTATGTACAGGAGATGAAAACATTTTAGGTTTTGATGATTAAGTTCAGCTTAAAGATCACAAGGAATTTAAAATCTATTAATTATTTTTAATTCAGATTCTAATGTGTATGATACTACTAATAATGATTTTATGCACATGATTCCAACACAACATGGATCATTAGATTTTACCCATCTTCTTCTCATAAGGACCTCAGTACTTCATTTCACTCCAACTTTTCTTACTCCTTTATTTCACCCAACTGTGTGGATCAGTTCTCTAAATTTATTGCCCTTATTTTTTATTGCTAATTCACTGTGTAAAAGAACACAATACATTAAAAATCTCTTAAAACCTTATTTTCAGGAAATGAGTAGACAAATGCACTTCCAGAACTTATAAATGAGTTTTTAAAGAAACTCATTTGAGTAAATTTAAAATGGCGAGTTTTATATGACCAAAAGGAGAAACAGAGAGATAGAGTAATATGGAGACTGTAGGATCAGTCAAAGAAATGGAATGGGTTGAAAAATTACTTGAGGTAAGCGGGTAGAGAAATTAAAGGTCAGTGAACTTCCTTAGTTGTGCGTCACTCCTAATCTCCTCTTGGCCTGGTCTCAGCAAAGCTCTGTGATCCTTCTCACCCCTCCCAAATCCCACAGCATCCTCAAAGGGAGCATTTTCTTTTTTAGGAACTCTGACAAATGCAGCTTTATATTTAGAAACAGGGTGATTCCCATTTTCCCACTGGGGATTTCTTTCACTTCTGACCTTTCTCCTCTCAGGGCCCCTTGCAGTCCCTAATGAAATCAATTTACCTCAGCCTTTTCATCTGGACGCACTTGTGATCTAAATAAATGCTAGTTCAGCCCAGCAATCCAGTACCCCTGTCATAACTCTATAAAGGGGAGACATCCTCTTAGCAGACTCTTCCTGGGTTCAGGACTTTTCTACAGAGTCCCAAACAGTTTCATTCCATCTATGTGTTGGTGCATAACCCTATACTGATGAGGATGAAGTGGGACTTGATCCTGTGGAAAGGAAAATAAATAAGTAGGAAGGTAGAAGACTTCAGGACACAAAGTCATTTTGTCTTTGTTGAACTCATGTGGCCCAGCAGATCCCCGAGGTTCATATTCCAGGATCCTGAAGGGTTGACACTGGTTGGAAGATTATGATACTCCAGCATATTGGGCTAGAAATTTCAGTTGCAGAAAATCTCAATGAGAGTTCTCAAGGTAAACTAATTGAAATTTGATTCTCTCTTACTCTGAAAGAGACCAGTATCTTGAGTTTTTCAGTCTCATAATCCTGTT
Organism: Crocidura indochinensis; assembly: GCA_004027635.1. Classification (NCBI taxonomy): domain Eukaryota; kingdom Metazoa; phylum Chordata; class Mammalia; order Eulipotyphla; family Soricidae; genus Crocidura; species Crocidura indochinensis. The sequence continues at coordinate 3,058 of PVKC010042547.1, read as the reverse complement.
GTCACTCTCTCTGCCTTTCCTCTCATGTGGAACCCAGGCTCAAAATAAGCAGGTGAAGTTTTGGACCATGATGGTTTGCTTCCTGGAAGCAAATAATCATAAAATCATGAAATCATTAAAACCAAACCATGGGCACAACAACTTTCAGGATAGAGCCCCAAAACAAATGTCTTCAGAGACTACTTTCTTCTATGTTCCCTGAGACAGCATCAGAACTTGGCCTGGTTTATAATAACAGCGAGTCAAAAAATCAAAAGAAACACATAAATTGAATGGGAATTTTTCTAATACCTTGTTTTTTTGGTGTGCATTTCTGGACCTTTCTGACACCAAAGCATAAGTGCTATTTGGTATTTTTGCTTGTGTATTTAATTGATCTGAACTCTCTTTCCTTCATATTACTTAAAGGTCAGGTTTTAGACATGTTTTTAAAGGCCATTACAATATAACTTGTGGTATATGCTCAGTGTGAAAACAGGACAAGTTCTATTCAACCCATCTAACTCCTTTTTCAATATACACCTAAAACATTTGGTATGAGTGTTTATGTGTGTGCAGCTTTCCTGGCTTCAAGGAAATCAGTCTCCCCATGCAATGAGAATGGAGTTGTCCACTTTTCTCTGATCCATGCATATCTCTTAGTGGGAGTGGCTTTCCAACAGGCACCTTTGGTCTCTGGAAGCTGAGCCTATGGTCTTCCCTGGAATGTTGATTCAAGTACTTCTCTCTTCCAGTTGTCATTTCTAAGAGCTGTTGGCATGATGGAGACACTCAATAGGTGAGTTACCTGGAGCCAGATTGATGAGATGAGGTATCCGAGGAGGTTTTCTCTTAGATTCCTGATGAGAAAACCCTAAGATAAAAGGGAGCTTCTTTGCTTCATACTTCCTCGGGAGAAATGACAGATCAGAACCAGACTATGGAACCCCCTGCAACACTTTGGATGCTCCCTGGCCCTTATAGATAAATATTGGGGAAATGTGGACAGAAAATGAGTGTTTTCTGCCTCTGTTAGAGTCACTCTTCTTTGGGGGCCTAACCATGGTGCGATTCAGCTGATTTTTAGGTCACATTCAGGATCTCTTTCAAATTAGGGTCAAACTGTAGACTTCTGGGGGCACATTTAAGGGGAGACTCCTCAACAGTCACCCAATTTTGGCATCTATGTTGTCATTGAGATATATTTCTGATGCTATGAAGGATAAACTCAGGGGAAGAGCCAGTGGGGTCAAGACTCCTAAGGGAGCAGAGCACAGAGTCCAATGGTTGCGGTGTCGGCAGTGAGATGAGCACTGTCTGATGCTTTTGTGTTTGCCTCTACTTGCAGGACAGAAGAAACATCCCAGGATGTATGCATGGGTGTAGGTACAGGTGAGCTTTACATTTTGCTTGAACATCTATTTTCTATATCCAAATAAGAACAAATATTGAACTTTTTGTTTAATAACCATAACGGAAACTCTTGAGTCATAGACCACATGTGCTATGAGAATAGGGTTTGCTTAAGAAGCCTGATGTAACTGGGGTATAAAACCATCACCAGAATTTTGTGTGAGAATGACATCTATAGACATTGGGCAAATGGAGAGAGATCAGAAAAAAGTTTTGCAGCCTTTTGATTAGAGCTCCAAGACCCCTTTCTCTCACAGATCTTCAAATCTCTCTTGGAAACATTTATGTGAAAAATAGGGCCAGAGTTTCCTTCCTCCAAATCCCCCCAAAAGAAGACCCAAGTCTATTCATAATATCATGAGCAGACACAACTCTGTTCAGTTCTTCTGACATTGCTGTTTGTATCAGCCCTTTTGTACTAGTCTGGAAGTGTTTTCTGTATCCCTGGGAACATCCTACTCTGTTGTCATCATTACTTTAAGAAGCAAATCGCTCTTTCTGATCCAGCTACTCTTTCTGTGTGAAATTTTAAGAGAGGAACAGGGACGAGTTTTGGCATCCAGAAGCTCAGGTCCCAGTCCCTGCTATAGCTTGAAGAGCTAATAATTACTCGTTTCTCATTGCCTCACTTTTCCCTTCAGCCAGTTGTGGTGTGCAGCACAGGCCTTGGTGTCACTGAAACATAATGATGCCCTGCTCCAGTCACTTAGGGAGGCTTCTGAAAATTCACATTGTGGGTGAGGGTAAAGCTTTGGCTACAAGTAAACGTCCCAGGCAAGACCTAGAGTCAAGGCCTCAGAACAGCTCTCTTTAGTCTTTTCAGACATCATGAAATTCTTCAGTTCCACTGTTCTGACACCCGTGTGCTTCCCTCGGTGGGAAATGTCTACTCGCACTGACACTGCGTAAGTCCCTCTTTGGCTCTGTGCAAGGCTTTGAACTCTACAGTGTATATGTGGGAATATTATCAGTGACTGGGAAACAAAGTAAAATAGGGCTCAAATTAGAATTAATGGAGCTGATAGTTCAAGGTCGATGCACATGTCCTTTTTGCAGCTGTCTCTGTTCAATCTCTGGCACTGCATGTGGTCCACCAAGCATCCACATTAGTGATCTCTGAGGAGAGACTTAGTAGTCAAGTCCTGATATCACCTAGTATTGCCCAAACACTATACCCTAGAATGAGCCAACAAAAATCACAATGATATCACATGTGAGCTGGCGGCCCAAAAAGCAGAGTGGTGTAATACCACATCAGTCTCAAAGATGCCTGTGACTGGGATGGGGAGCTGCCTTTTTGTCCTCAGAAGAAAACTAAACTGATTTTCCTCGTTGCTTTCCTCTCTCTGTACAGTTACTTGTGGAATCAGGCAACAGAGCTAGTGAGGAGAATGAAAGAGACTAAGGTAAGAGGCCATTTGTCCCCATGTTTAGGCAGTCTGTACCTGCCAGAACCAACTGGACATCAGCCACCAGGCTCCATGCTTCTAGTAGTAATAGTTCAGCAGTCAATGGTCTAATTCTACAAAACATGTTTCTGTTCTCAAGGCTAGTATATTTTTGTTGGTTTCAGTCTGGTTGACCTATTAAGTGTTGACAGGGCGGTGTTGAGGTCTTCCACAATTATTGTGTTATTACTCATATCCTCTTTCAAATTTGTCAATAA
>PVKC010042546.1:0-11947 GCA_004027635.1 Crocidura indochinensis | reverse complement strand
AACAACAACAACAACAACAAAAGTACAAGATTTTTCCTATACCCCATATCCATTCATAATCTCCCCTCTTATCAGCATTCTCACTCATGTGAAATAAAGCATTCTCACCAGTCATAGAGTCTTCAGTTATCGACTTCTCCAGGGATGCAGTTTTTAATCTTTAGAAGTTATTTTAGGGACTGGAAAGATAGTACAGCAGGCAAGGTACTTATCTTGCATGATGCCAACCTACGTTCAATCTCCAGAACCCCTGAGTGCTGTCAGGAGTTATAGCCAGAACTGAGTCTAGAGCATCAGTGGTGAGGTGTCAAAATAAAAAACAGAACAGTGGGGCCCGGGAGATAGCATTGAGGTAAGGCGTTTGCCTTTCATGCAGAAGGTCATTGGTTCAAATCCCGGTGCCCCATATGGTCCCTCGTGCCTGCCAGGAGCAATTTCTGAGCATGGAGCCAGGAGTAACCCCTGAGCACGGCCGGGTGTGACCCAAAAACCAAAAAAAAAAAATTAAAAAATTAAAAAAAAAAACAGAATAGTATTTCATGGCTCACTCGTGTGCTCACTATTGTTGAGTGTGACCTTTCAAACAAAGAACCCCTCCAAATAAAACAAAAACTCAAACCTATAACCTATGGGAATGGGACATAATGGACTAACCAATAGGTGTGTTAGACTTACGTACATGGTAAACAATCACATATTGTAAATTTATAATAACAATCAATAAAAAATATTCTATAAATTGGAGTTAGAGAGATAGCACAGTGGTAGGGCGTTTGCCTTGCATGCATCAGATTCAAACAGATGGTAGCTCCAATCCTGGCATCTCATATGGACCCCAGTGCCTGCCAGGAGCGACTTCTGAGCACAGAGGCAGAAGTAACCCCTGAGCACTGCCAGGTGTGACCCAAAAATGAAAAAAAAATCTGTAAATAGAATAAAGTCATAAAAAATGGAAAAGTTTATTAGAAAAATATCTAGACACATTATTATAAGCTAACTCATGGTAACTTCCTCTTGGTAATGGAGGGTAGTGACGTCAGAGATTGGCTATTTGTTGGGTCAGGCCTTATCTTTTAGACACAACTCAGTTTCTGAGTAGAAATCATAAAACAAGTGAAGTGTGAGTGAGCAGTTGTTCCAGTCTAGCAAAAATGAATTTCAATAACATCACACATAGCCAAGCAGTCTGGAAAAAGGAGGGAGACTCAGGCAAGACTACTCTCTGACTCTGCATTTCTGAGTCCTCAGGTTAACCCTATGTATGTGGGGTAAACTGTGGATGAATAGCAAAGGTTGAGTTTAGTGTTCAAAAATACCTGCCATGGGGCTGTCATAAGCACATAAGTCTGACAAAAGGAGAGGGACAGGCAGAGAATAATCTCTGTTATATGTGGCAAGTACAGAAATATAGTAAGGGCATGACAAATGGTCCAAGGCATTATAACCTGAAAATTGATCTACAGAATTGAACTTACCACACACAATGAGGGCAAGAGCAGGAGAAGGGTCTGAGAGGGGACCCTGAGACCATAGTGAAAACAAGCAAAACTCTGGTGGAGGATCTGGTATGGGAACACTATACACACGAAACCCTATCATTCATGCTTTTGTAAATCACAGTGACAGAAACCAAGTTCCAGGCATGGGGTTGAGAGTTTTGGCTCAGAGGTAAGGTACCCACCTTACATCCATGAGGCCTGGAAATTGGAAACCTAAGTTGACCCAGGTTGAAAATCTAGTGGTCGCCCACACACGCATTTTAATTTCTTCCTCTGTGATGATAATAATCCTTGGGATAGACTTTGAAGATTTGGGGCACCATGCCTGTAACCCCATGGTCCTGTGCTTGGTGAACCTGGCCCTTACCCAGGATTCATACTGCTCAACATTTTCAATGCTGCTTCCAAATTCTCAGAGCAACACAGGGAAGGAAAGAATGTGTTTTATCAGGAGAAGACAGAGTTGGGGTGCTGCTGTAAGGGAGGGCATGTCTCCTCACTATATACCCCTCCTCCTGCCCCTTCTCTTCTAGGCCAGGCTTCTGAGCTTGAGGAGAGGTTAGCATCTTGTTTCAACCAAATCAGAGTCTGCCTATATCAGACTCAGGACAGAATGAATACACACAAGTTGTTCCATATCCAGATTCTCAAGGGAACTATCCAGGTCAGTTCTATAGGCTGCAAAGTCTGTCCCATTCCATGCCTAACTTGTGGTTAGAGGCATGCTTTTACAGCCTTGGGTTCCGATTTCAATTCTGCCCCTTATACTCTGCCTTGAATAAGTCTTCTGCTGAATTTCCAGTTTCCTTCCCTCTGAAAGGGGAAGAGAAAAAATTCAGCCATTTGAGAGCATACAGCCTGCCCAATGGAAAGCTTGCAGACATGCTAGCCTATTGTGAACCCTTTCTTCCCCACCTTCCAACAAATGTATGACCATGTATACACACATAGAAACACTTTATACTCATATATATTTTTCACACACCTACCAACATGCACACACAGACATACATATTCTTCATATCATGCATATATACTATATTTCTGATTTGCTAACATGTGCACACATATGCACAAGATTGTTTCACACACTATCATATTAATATTCATATCATATTTCACACACTCACATAATCATATACATACATTCTCCTACACACAGACTCTTTCACAAGTTTCTCCCTCCTCAAATATATGTTAATGCAAACATGGAAAACGCCATGTTTTTTTCTAATAAAGATATTAGAGTAGTGACATAGCAGAGCCATGGTTAACTCTCTACTCAGCCCCACCTGCCTAGAGTTACACCAACCTCTGATTATTGAAAGTTTCTAGTTTCCCAGGGAAGACAGAAGTGTTTCATGGATGGCTAAAATCTGGAAGCGAAGTCATGATGTGATCTTGGAGAACAATCCCAGATTACAGAATAAAGGCCTACATTTCTGGAAGAGATGATGCAAGGAAGCTGAAGGATGAATAACATTGGAGGAGGGCATGTGCACATTGGGTTGGCTCTGATATAAGCTTCAGGAAGGTTGGCAAGGCAAGGTTTGGCAACGAGTGATGGCATTGACTAGGGTACACAAGAGCTAAAATTGTATTAGTACTATTATTGCTATTATCATCATCATGTCCTTCCTCAAACCCCTGTCTCTACCCTAAAAGGTAGAGCCACATTTCTAAGGTTCCTCATGGCTAATGTCCTTGAGGCTATCTAAAGATCCCATGAGAAGGGGAAAGATTAGGCAGAAAAGGTCATATTACAGCTCCATTCTCTCAGGTTTTCAATCCAACTTCATTCCATTAAAAAGTCTTTATGGTGGGTGAAAACAACATTTTAGGGAGGAATTATCTGCTTTTCTTAATATTTACCCTCCCTGCTGGTTAGCAAACATATATTATATCTTTACCATGTGTACCTCTACAGAAGGGTTGAGATGTATCTATTTTCTTCTGTGTGCTGCTGCCCCATAAGGTAGTAACTATGCTCATAACTTTCTTCTTTTTACACTAGGAAATCAACAAGAGTTTAAGTGGCTTGTCTAAGAGAACATGTTTACCATAGTCTTAAAAATTGATTTTGACTCCAGGCATCTGAATAACCAGTGGATTCTAGACTAGAAGTGAGTTTGGACAGATTATGTGCTGCACGAGGGCATGTGTGGAGGCTAACATTTGTCCCAATTTTTCCTCTAACATGGGAATGCATGGAAGAAGAGACACAGCACAAAATTCTTGAGACCTCTAGGTCAAGAGCATACTGCTCTAAGAAAGGCAGTCACTGACCACATCTCAGCTTTTGTGTATCTGCACAATCAATCTGTGTTTTAATCATGACCTTCTCAAAGTCAAATAAGAGCCCTGATCGAAATGCAAAGTGCATGAAGGTAAACAGACTGGGTGCTGCTGTCACAGCTACTGTGGGAACAGGCGTGTAAACATCTCAGAAGAAATCATGGACCTGCAATGTGCCCCAGGGCAGTCTTGGCAGGCCTGGCCCAGCATGTGCATCCGCACCATCTGTTTTCCCAGTGGAATCACTTCTAGGAATTCACTGAGCTGAAATGCTCATTAACCACGGCTTTCTGTGGAAGCCTATTGTAAGAGCAAAATGCTGAAAAACAACCTCAAGTTGTAAAGAAGAGATGGGTGATATCAGTGATACCAGCTGCAAACTTGGACTTGGAACAGCCCTTGGTGTGAAGGATGATTGTCTTAAAATAGCAAAGAAGGGGGCCAGAGTGATATGCAGGGGGTAGAGCACTTGATTTGCATACATCTAACCTGGGTTCTATCCTCAGCACCCCATATGGTCCTGCTAGGAGTGATTCCTGAGTGCAGAGCCAGGAAAAAAAATCCAGTTAACTCCAACAAAACAAAACAAACAGACAAATAAGGAAAGATCGTCCAATGCACAGAAAATTCTATCCATAGGAGACTGCCTGGTAAATAAAGTTTTGGTGTGCATTTACATTTCTAATCATTTTGCTAAAGGCAACAGAGAGCAGGTTAGGTTGCACAGGGGCAAACCTAGGCTTTCAGACCGGCCAATGAGCATAGGTGAGGATAGGCAAGCTACTTGACTTCCTACGTCTCAGATGCAAAGTCCATGGTTTTGGATTTGAATCCTCTTTCCATTGGGGACTTAGATCTTTGGGGTCAAACTGTAAGGTTCTCAGAGGGATCAAACTGGGGTTAACTATTTGCAAGATTAGTGAACTTGCCTCTGAATTATTTCTCTGGTTGGCTCTACTTCATTTTTCTGCCTCTTCTTTCCTTGTGTGGCCTGGAGCAAGTAACTTGTCTTTGTGTGTGTTCTGTTTCCTATGAAGAGAATGGGCACAGGCAGTAGATTCCAATAGAATTGTAGTAAGGACTCAACAAAAGGCAGTACTTGGCATGTTCTCTGCAGGCCTTAAAGCAGGAGGCCCCATGGGGCTTCCTCATCACACTGAGGCCTGGAGGAAAATGGAGATGCTAGGTCACTACTCTTGATTGGGCATCTCTGAAATGCATATATTGTTTCAAATAATTTAATGGTTTTGAGGAAAAGTACAATTTACTTTTGCAATTAGGAAAATATATGCTTGTTATCAAAAGAAAACACTTGGGCCAGAGAGATAGGAGAGCAGTTAAGGCTGTATAGCCTTGCAAAGAGCCAACCCCCTTTTGTCCTTGGTACCCCAAGCTCAGAAGTGGCCCATTAGAACAGAGCATTATCTGTTATATCCCACCTTCCCCCCTACTAAAATGTTTGCAAAAGGAGAGGTAAAACTTTCCTCTAATAAATGAGGGTGGGTAGACTCAGGGGGCAGGCACAGGGCTTGTCATGGCCTCCAGACTCAGTCCCTGTCACAATTGCTGTCACATTCTTAGCCCCTCAAAGTTGTTTCTTTACAGACCAGTCTCCCTCTGGCCCTGCAAACTCTCCAAAGGAGAGATAGCATCTGACTGATATCTCTACATCGCCAGGACTGGTTCAGGACTTGGCACACAAAAGGTGCCTAATGAGGACTTGCTGAGTATTTGAACCCGAATGCATTACCCAAGAGCTTAGAGAAGGAAGTTCCTTCTACAAGCTTACAGTAAACATGCTTCCTTCTGACCCCTCAGGAATGCTCTTGGCACTAGTTCACAAGGCAGGCCCTAAAAATGAACACTGTGTCTAAATTACACAACGAAACAATGCATTCTGAACTCCACTTTGGGGTGACTGACCCTATGAGCTGCATGTGGTCGGCCAGCTGCAGCAGAGATTTCCAGGGGGAAAGGACCATCTCACCCAGAACAGCAACCTCAAGGGACAAGCTCTGAAGCCACCTGGAAATGAGGAACCTACTTTGCTGAGAAATAGGATATTTTCTTCTGCACACGTACAGTGCACATGCATGCATAAATATCTCCACCCCAAGTAAAAAACAATGATAAAATTGATAGCACTGGGGAATTAGAGCAAGATGTAGAATACATACATGGTGAAGGCCCAGAACTCAATCCTCATTATTATATAAAGCCCTCACTCACCTTGTATCAATAATAGTGGCTCTGGTAGTCAACTCATGCCAAGTTGAGCTCTGCCAGTACTGATTTCAGATTCCCAAGCACCATTCAGGTTTGCCCTCTTAAAAATTAAATACTGACTGGGACCCGGGAGATAGCATGGAGGTAAGGCATTTGCCTTTCATGCAAAAGGTCATCAGTTCCAATCCCGGTGCCCATATGGTCCCCCGTGCCTGCCAGGAGCAATTTCTGAGCATGGAGCCAGGAGTAACCCCTGAGCACTGCCGGGTGTGACCCAAAAACCACACAAAAAAAAATTAAACACTGACAAATGAGAAAAGAAAATGGAAGCTAAAGAGATCCTTAGATAGAGATACAGACTCTAAGAAAATTCCATACAGACTTAGAGACAAGTCTACTACCTATTGCCAAGTATAGCTGACACTGTTGAACGAATGGGGTTTTGGAAGGAGGGGACATAGGAACATTGAAAAGCTCATCCCCAAAGACATCCAAAACCTTACTCCTGTGTCTGCCTTCCCTAAAGGAAATAGATACATACCCCAGTGATGACAGTTTAGCCCCATTCTACCAGACATCTGGAGTTTGATTTGAAAAGTATTGGTTGTTTTCATTTCCATGGAGGAATAGCACAAAGGAAAATAAAGTGTTTCTACATGAACCCTGGAAATTGTGTACATGAGTTATCACTGACTGACATTCATCTCCATTTTTCAGAAGAGTAAACTGAGGAGATATAGCTTATCCAAAGTTTCTGGGAGATAGTGAACGGTCCTGAGTGGAGGTTTTAGTTGCCCAAGCCAGGCTCTTCCTTCAACTTTTGTCCTCTGGCGAAGAATCTAAAGACTTTTGAGGCAGGAACTCTTGGAAAAATGGGGAGACCAGCTTGTCTAACTTCTAGAAGACCACATCCCTCTTTCCAAAGCCCATTGTGACACTAGGTGCCCAGAGACAGTGAATGAAGAAGTTGAGCAAGTGGAAAGGGCCAAAACTGTTCCAGAGATCCTAGATGAGGGGAGGAGGCTTCTCTAGATGGAGGGCAGGGAAGGAGTGTCAACTGCAGCTTTCAGGCTGGACCACCAGCTTTAGTGTCCTCTCTCTCATTTCCAACTAAGTGAGTGCCTACAAGGGACATTGCCAAGGATAGCAGAGCAGAATGGGAGAGCATTTGCCTCACGAGAATGGGGCCTTGGACTTGGTTCTTGGCATCGCAAAGCAGAACAGCAACATGCAAATGACAACCACAAAGATGCAAAAATAGGATACCATACCAGGCAGTGCAAGGGGAAGTGAACATGCAGAAAATCCCTGGGCAGGGAAGGAATCACTATGACAATGATAGTTGGCAATGATCACTTTGGGCAAAACTGGTGCTGAAAGGAGATAGATATTGCAGACCACAACTACAGTGTCTAGAAGGGGGAAAAGGGAGAAAAGGAGAGAAAAGGAGGAAGGGGGAGAGAGAAAGGGAAAAAAAGAAAAGGGAGAGAGGGCCAAAGAGAGGAAAAATGCAGGGCAGAGGGTGAGGTTGGGTGGAAGGAAAACTGGGACATGATGGTGAAAAACATGCACTGGTGAAGGTGTCATACATTGTATGACTGAAACTCAATCATGAACAACTTTGTAACTGCATCACAATAATACAATTAAATAATGTATTTTTTAATGTACATGGAATCTATTATGCTTGAGTGAAATAAGTCAGAGGGAGAGAGATAGACACAGAATAGTCTCACTCATCTATGGTTTTAAAAAAAAATAAAACATATTATTGAGGAACCCCACCGCCAGGTGTGACACAAAAACCAATAAATAAATAAATAATATAAAAAAATAAAAATAAAAGATATTATTGTAATAATGACCCGGAGACAACTATCATGACAATGGTAATGAGTGAGAGAAGTGGAGTGCCTGAATCAAATACAATCAGGGTGGGGAAGAGTCGGATGGGGGCATTGGTGGTGGGAATGTTGCACTGGTGAAGGGGGGGTGTTCTTTCTATGATTGAAACCCAACTAAAATCATGTTTATAATTAAGATCCTTAAATGAAGACGATATTAAAAATAATGTATTTATTTTTAAAAATAAAATAAGACATTTAAATTAAAAAAAGAATTTCATACAAAAAAATAAAAAGAACTAATATCATATGGGCTGAGCTTGCCCCTTGTAAGGGATCACAGACTCTGAAGCAGTGGAAGATGAATCAGCACTTTGATCTGGGTCAATTCAAATGGAACTCACTCCTTTGACACCAAAATGGTGTACTCAAGACTAGAGTTAGAACTAAAAGCAGACTTGCAAAATAAATAAATAAATACATAAAAGCAGACTTGCTTAGAAGATAGCATGGAGGTAGGGCTTTTGCCTTGCATGCAGAAGGACGTTGATTCAAATTCCAGCATCCCAAATGGTCCCACAAGCCTGCCAGGAGCGATTTCTGACAGTAGAGCCAGGAGGAACTCCTGAGCACAGCCGGATGTACCCAAGAAATGCCAATTAAGGCTTCACAAACTCAGTTCCCCAAGGCCAAAATGGAAGAGTTTGGAGTGGGAAGGTTTGAGATAAGAAAACTCAAAGACAGAGGAAATAAGCCACTCTAGCCCCTCTTTCAAGAACCTGTGTGATTTTGAGAAAGTCACCTAACAACTCTAAAACCCAGACTACACAACTGTCCCTGGAAAACACCATCTTGCTGCAGAGGGAAGCTGAGATGTGGAAGGCAGGTAGTCTAGTGAGTCCATCATCACTGTGACTTTTGAAGAGGTCCCAGTTCTTCATGGGTGTCATTTTCTGAGTTACATTTTTCTTGCCAGGATCCATGTTAGTGTCCCAGTAATATTTCTGAGTCTTTGGTATAACACTGATTTTTACTACATATATAAATGCATTATATATGTATAAACATACATTTTAGGGATTCCCTGTGAAAACTAAAATGTAAAGAAATCATTGTATGCTCAATGTGGAGAGGCTATTCCTGTGCTTATAAATCAAACTGTTTGTAAACAAACACAATCACCATCTTCTAGCTAGAAACTTCTAGTTAGAAACAGATGCCCTGGGGCTCAGACTGCAGAGCCTGCGTTTCCTGTGAAAAAGAAAGAAGTGATAGAGAAGTATGCATGCCAGTGCCAAACAAAGCCTTGATCCTTGACGTAACCAAAGAGCTTGAGATATTAACTTGGAAATCAATTTCATCTCCGTGATTTGGTTTTATCACTTTGAACCTGTGGGTCAATAAACTATCTTGGAGAACCCCTACCTCATCTCAGTGAGGCCCATACACTGGCATATACAAACCTAAGGGATCTTGTTGGTACTTCAACTGAGATGAGCATTGCATGCAAAAGGTCTTGGAAGGGAGTGTGGGTTGTGGAATACAGCATGAAAAAAAAGGCATGGGAAAGTTGCAGAAGGCCTGGGGCGGGGGACAACTGAAGACAGAAACAGCCTTTTCCGAGGACTTTCAGATGACAGAGACTTTTCTCTGCAGAGGCCCCGGGTCTTTTCCATAAACAAAGCCTGTACCCATGCAAGTTTTTCTGCATGGCCATGATGCTCAGGCAGAGGGATCCTACATGAGATTGAGTGACAGAAGGAAGTGGTTGTGTGGGTTTTTGAGAAGGCCATGATGTCCAGAAACCTTCAGGAATGAGTGTGGGAAGGATATTTATTGGCACTCTATGGTAGCAAGAGGAAAGACAGTAGACTGAAAACCACAAAAAGAATATATTCAATATAAAGGAAAGAACATAGACCTTAGAGACTCTATTAATCACAGCCAATAACAGTCATTCAAAGGGTTTCAAATGCATCATAGACAGAATAAAGCCATGAGAGCAACTAATTCTATTTGGCTCCACCCAAGAGAAGCCTCCCAAAGTTTTATTGACTTTCATATAGCTCATAAAAAATTTACAGAAGCTTTCATAAATTCTCAACACTGCTTGTGCATTTACCATCTGTTGGCACCATGCTAGCTTTCTTAAAGGTTTTTTTTTGGGGGGGGGTTAGGCCACACCCAGTGACACTCAGGGGTTATTCCTGGCTCTGGGCTCAGAAATTGCTCCTGGCTTGGGGGACCATATGGGATGCTGGGGATCGAACCGAGATCTGTCCTAGGTCAGCTACATGCAAGGCTAACACCCTACCACTGCACTATCGCTCTGGCCCCTTAAGGCGTTATTTTATATTGTTTCTACAGCTGGACATAGTGAGACCATTGTGGGTGATGTCATTGTATCATATAGTATCTAGGAGCCAGAAAGGAGCTTCAGATCTCTGATTTGTTGCGTATATAATCACAAGGAACAGAATGGGAGCAGCCATACCTAGAAGACAGAGTGGACAAACTCTTATGACCCAAAGAGATAAGACAGAGGCAGAAGGTGGACATTTACCAAGGAAAAGCCTAGATATCAAAAATTAACAGAGTGTCTGAACTTTGGAGTGAACTGTTTATGTGAGATACAGAGAAATGCCTGCCTGCAATAGCAGAGCCACTGTCTTAAGGGCTAACTCTCCACTCCAGCATGAGGGAGTGTGTGGGACCATTGCCATTTATAATTATCCAGTACTTACTGCCCACACATCACCTTACCCTCTGCCAGAGGTCTCGTGATGTATGACTCCTAGTTCTAACTTGACTGACTGTCAACAGAAGTCCAGAGCCATGAAATTACCTCCCTAATGTCTTACCACCACTGCAAAGCTGAGAAAGTATTGAACCCAAATTGGATCGAGGAGAGAGAATTTGAAGCTATGTGTTCTGTGAACCTAAAACAGGAAACTGGTGTTTATTGGGAAATTATAACTAGCAATAAATGTAACATACAGGAGTGTGATTGGCACATGAGGTTTGTTTCATTATCTAGTGTCTTCTAAGGATGAGGTACTGCGCTGATATAGTGAGAAGGAACCAGACTACTTCTCAGGAGGGACTGTTGACTCTGTGTTTGTGGCTTGTTCCCAGCAATTATCAGGGTACTCTGTGGTTCTAGAGACCAAATTAGGGTAGGCTGCATGCAAGGCACATGCCTTAAACCCTATACTATCTTTTCCACATCATTACCCAGTTCAACCCCCCCTTGTCTCACAATGCCTCATCTTTAACAAAAGTTGAGAGGAAAGATTAAGAAGAAGTCACCTAATTAAAGCACGAGAGTGAGGAAAAAAAGCCCTTAAATGAAATCTTTGTTCTTTAAATCCAAGAGATTGATGCATTCAGTGAATATATCTGATGTGTTCATTCAAGGTACAGGGACTGATGAACTCAGTGAAGATGTTACACATGTTACACATTGAGTTGAATGCTGAAAAAATAAAAGGGAGTGACAGAGGACAGGAATGAAAACTGATGGAGACAATCATAACAAAGCAGCAAGATAAAGGTAGGTCAGTGCTTCTGGAAATCCAGAATGGTTTCATGGAGGAGACAAGGTGGCAAGGTGGGTTGGATTTGGCAAGCATGTTCCCTCCACCCACCTAACGATCCTGTCCTAACTCCCAGATGGCCTCTATAACGTCCATTTCTCACATTCCATGCCAACCATCTGTCAGCAGGTGTTGACATTCCATCTTTGAAACTGTGTCAATGCCAGTCTCTCTCCATATTTCCTCCATCCTTCATTGATATAGTCACCATTGTCTTTCGACCAGTTTCCTCAAGTGGCTTCTTAGCTTTAACTTTAATTCCACACAGTGGATGATAATTATCACATACTTTTCTGAAAGTAAATTTATTGGAACCAAGAGATTATACAGGAGTTAAGGCACAAACTATGCTCCATCTGGTACCCAGAGCATAGCCAGGGTCAGCACCGGAAAACCGAAGAATCTTTGGGTCTGCCCTGGTAATCTCCAGCACTGCCAGTCTAACATCTCATACTTGGGCCCTTACATAGAACTAATAGTGCCACTG
>PVKC010042545.1:0-11930 GCA_004027635.1 Crocidura indochinensis | reverse complement strand
ACCTTTTTCAAATCATGCTTTATTATTGTTTCTTGCCTCCAACTTGCAATTAACCTCTGCATACATAAAATGTTTAAAACATATCCTTCAGCATTTTAGGTGCCCTTTTTATATCTATATATAGTCTGATATGGCTTTAAACAAAATTTGCTTTTTCAAGCATGCTCTAAGCTTGAGCATTAAACATGCCAACTTTAACAATGCTTTTAATTTTGGGCATGGGTGTGTTATTATTTTTACTTTGATACCCATTTACATTTAAAAACGTTTAAAAATGAATAATTTATTATTTTTATATTAAAAGGCTATAAAAGAAATGTTTCATGATAAATAATTACATTATATAATGGCACTGAAACAGAGAACTAGAAGAAATGGTATGAGAGAACTCCCAACAAAGGAAAGAATTCTTAGTCTTACTTTAAAAATCTTTCTTGAATTTTATAAAAAAAATTAGCAATAATCTTCCAATGGTCAAGTGGAATTTTCTGAGACATTAATCCTTACCTGCAGTTCTCTCCATGGCACTTATCCTACTATGATATTATATATATACACATACATATAAATAACCAGATATAATACATGTATATAAAAGTGATTATTTTCTCTTGTGCCTAGTTATATATTAACTTTATGTGGCAGGGACATTTCTGCTAGGCAGTGTCCTGGGCACAGAGAGTAGAAGGCAATGAATAACCATTGAAGGATGCAACCATTCCACCATTTAAAAATAAGGGAGGAAGCAGACTTGGAGTTAACAAACCTGGAAAAGAGACAACTGAGCTCAGCTTTTAGACCATTCTAGAATAGTGGTTCTAAAATTCTAATAAGCAGCAGTAGCCCCTATAAAGTCGATCCACAAAGAAGTCTACTCTCAGCACTTCTGCTCCAGCAGAAGGGAAGAAACAACAAATTTATTTTCTAAGACCCACAATGATGCTGTTATTCCTGTTGCAGAGAGGCACTCTGAGAAGTACAGGCTGTCAATGGCACTCCCTTTCCTAGCAGCCATCCTTTAGCCTCATCCAGACCCTACATGGTAAGTATGTGAGGAACCCCTGCCCTACTTCTTGGAAGTTTGAAATAAAAATCAGCACTAGCATTTCAATTTCATCCATCTTTTTTCTCATTTTTTTTGATGAAGGGGAGCAAGGGGTGAAAGAGTCCAGCAGATGATTTTAGTGATGGAGCAAGGAAAGTTGAAAGTTTGATTTGCAGTCATAGGACTCAGGGTGAATTGCACCAATCAAGACTTCCACAACCTATATTGGGTTCTAATGTTACAAACTTCACCCTTGTAACATGCATTTCTGCAGTCAGTGGAGGAAATCCAACTAAATCTTCAACAGCAAATGACAAGTAGGAGATAGAACCAGCAAAAGGATGTATCTCTTTGTAAATGGGGTGTGTGTGTGTGTGTATGTGTGTGTGTGTGTGTGTATGTGTGTGTGTGTATGTTTTGGAGGGGTGATGGTGGAAGGCAAGATAAATTACTGTGCATTTGGGGAAAAATTTATAAACAATAAAAGTATTTATGATAATGGTGAGAAACCCATTAAGAATTTTATTAGCTAAGGAAGACAAAATTAACTTTCCCTGTTTTCATTTTGGAATCACTGAACATTTGTGTTTCCATAATAAAAATAACTATGCAGAGGAAATTGGATACAGGGCATTACCCTTTTCCCTCTATGGGGTGGTGGAAGATGATTTCTTCTCCTTTGAAAGAAAAGGGAGGGCTTACCTGGGTAGAATTCAGAGGTGTGTGTGCATAGAAAGAGTCACATTCAGGTAACACTGCAACTATCATTCCCATCATGCACTGTAGACACAAGTTCAGGCTCAGATCTACACAGACTGAGTAGCTTTATGGCTATGTTATGACTTGTGGCACCAGACAAGAAACTTAATATCTGTGTCCTTCCATCCTTCCCTTTTTCTTTCTGTGGCTATTGTAAGGGGTCCCAACCACCTACAAACTACGAAAGCAAAAGATATCCATTACTTGATAAGATCCAGGGTAGGAAGCAATTGTATGTCAGCCTATATCATCCCTCTCTTAACTCACAAGGGCAAGATTTCCACCATGTTGTAGCAAAGTGAGCCAATTTGAATATATTTATCCTTCCATTTCTCCCCAGATCCAATGTTCAGCACTCTGAATGGATCTCATCTTGGGTCTGGACACAGATAAAAGCCAGCTAGATGCTTTATTCTCTTAGGTTATTAACAAGGCAGGACCTGGCTTTAAAGCATATAGGAGTTTTTATACAGGGTGTAGAAAAAACAATTGAAAAGAACATCTAGAGAAGAAAATATACATAGAGAAGATGCTGCTAATAAAAAATAAGGGGCCATAGAAATAGCATGGAGGCAGGAAGTTTGCTTTGCAAGCAGAAGGACGGTGGTCGAATCCCGGCATCCCATATGGTTCCCCGAGCCTGCCAAGAGCGATTTCTGAGTGTAGAGCCAGGAGTAACCCCTGAGTAACTCAGGTGTGACCCAAAAACCAAAGGAAAAAAAAAAGAAAAGAAAAGAAAAAAAGAAAATTTTTTCTTGAGAGGCTAGAAAGATAGCACAGTGATAGGGTGTTTGCCTTGCATGCTGGAGACCTGGGAGGGATTCGGTTCAATTCCCAGCATCCTATATGGTCCACCAACCTGCCATGGGTGATTTCTGAGTGCAGAGCCAGGAGTGACCCCTGAGCACTGCTGGGTGTGGCCCAAAAACCAATTAATCAGGGAGCCGGGAGGTGGCGCAGGAGGTAAGGTGCCTGCTGCCTTGCCTAGGACGGACCACGGTTCGATCCCCCGGTTCCCATATGGTCCCCTGTGCCTGCCAGGAGCGACTTCTGAGCGCATAGCCAGGAGTAACCCCTGAGCGTCACTGGGTGTGGCCCAAAAACAAAAAACAAACAAACAAACAAAAAACCAATTAATCAATCGGTAAATAAAGTAAAAAAAAACTTTTCTTGATTTTAGCAGAACTAAACATTCTGGGATTTTTGGAAGGAAGGAGTGAAGGAATAAAATAGGAAGAAGAGGGGCCCGGGAGATAGCATGGAGGTAAGGCGTTTGCCTTTCATGCAAAAGGTCATCGGTTTGAATCCCGGTGCCCCATATGGTCCCCCGTGCCTGCCAGGAGCAATTTCTGAGCATGGAGCCAGGAGTAACCCCTGAGCACTGCTGGGTGTGACCCCCCCAAAAAAATAGGAAGAAGAAAAGAAGAAAGTTGGGAAGGAGGAAGGAAAAAGGAAGGAAGAGGGGAGGAAGTATGGAGGGAGGAAAAGAAGAAATGAAAGAGGGAGGAAGGAGACGAATAAGGAACATAAGAAGAAAGGAGGGAGGGGAGGAAGGAGGGAAGGAAGAAAGGAAGTAAGAAAGAAAAGATGAATGAAGGAATGAAGGAAAAAGGAAGGAAAGTAGGAAGGAATGGAGGAAGGAAGAAATAACAGCTCTCTATTTTGCCTTCATGATCTCACACAAACACCAGGTAATCTACTCCCCTTACCTGTTCCAGTTATTTCTCACAATCATATTTCTCTGGGCTTCCCATGTGGAGTGGGCATCAGTCTGTGTCCACCAAGTTAGAACCTCCCTCAAACAAAACAAAACAAAATTACAGCACATTGCTTGGGGCTAAATCTAGGGGGAAAAGTAAAAAATGGAAACCAATAAGAAACCCCAAATTTAAATAATTGAAACATAAGGTTAAAATTGACAAAATCTGATCAAGAATGAATAAGAACAAAAAGAGGTCTAAAATGGAAAGGGACACAAAGGAATACAAGAAACATCATTACTATAATCAGAAACTACAAATTTATGAATCTATCTGAGCAGTGGCTATATGTTACCTTGGAAAGTTGTTGTAGTGGAAGAATCCGTTATTAAAAAACCAATTTAGGGAACCGGGAGGTGGCGCAGGAGGTAAGGTGCCTGCTGCCTTGCCTAGGATGGACCACGGTTCGATCCCCCGGTTCCCATATGGTCCCCGGTGCCTGCCAGGAGCGACTTCTGAGCGCATAGCCAGGAGTAACCACTGAGAGTCACTGGGTGTGGCCCAAAAACCAAAAAAAAAAAAAAATTTTAAAAAACCAATTTAACATAACCACTCTAAAGTGAAAAGAAAACATTTAAATATTTATATGAGAACTGAAGAAATAGACACCCTATTTCAGCTGTTGCAGTTGAGATCATTAAACCACATTAAATGGTCTTCTACAATGGAGCTACTTCTCCTTTCTGCAGCTACAATGCAACCCCAACCTTGGAGAGATTCACATTTCTCTAAAACATTTTAATCCCTCAGGACATTTTTATTTTGGTTACTCCCACACTCCTCTTATTATGTGCCAGGAATATTATGTGCTCTGGCCCAAGTTTAAAATATTCCACCAAACTTTTCCAGAGCATTTAACAAAAATGCTTCATGGATTTGTTTAATCCTAACAACAACACTTCAAGAGGAGTACTATTTCTTTTTCAAGTGATCAGGAAATAGCAGGTCAGTGTTCAAAGGACTCAGAAAACAGTCTAAGTGTGGTGCTGGGAGAGAAGGAGAAGGAGTTTCATTGAGTTACAAAACTAATCTTTGCTGATGCCCTGTCATATGGGTTCTTTGCCAAAGGAATGGTGATAGAGACAGGGGTGCAAGAACAATTTTGGTGAATGGTGGCTCAGAGGCAGTGGGGACACACCGGATAGGCTGAAGCTGGCCTCGTGATTACAGAGCAACTTTGAGACACGGAAAAGAAGTTAACTTGACTTTTCTATGTATAAGGAGAGTCTAGGATATGGGAAGTGTCGACACATGCCCTGACCAATCCAATAATGAGCTGAAGCCCCCACTGTCCAAAGAGCCAAGGTTAGACTAGCACAGAGCAGGGCAATGCGACTGGGGAAGACCCCAGAGAAGCCTAGAGAGTGGCTCAGCTTCAATGACTCATGGATTGGAATTTTGCTATATGGATGTATTTGTATTTGTTTGTAGCAGAATGAATTTCTAGACGTTAATTTTATCCTGGAGGCTGAGATAGATTGTGATGATTTGTTTTGTGCCTGCAAATGTCCCGATTTGGTCATGAGTGGCTTCTTCACACTAGTAGACATTGATTTATCCTCAATGACAGCTTGACCAGGCTTAATCAGCAGGGTGCTCAGATGAGACAGAGTTTCTGAGAGTTTCTCTCAGGCTGTCTGGGAATGCAGCTGGCATTTGAATGGTCGGGTTCAGTCTGACATTGTCCCAGGCTGACAAAAAATAAACCAAATTCAGAGGAAAGAGAGAGACATGTACTTACCTCTCCCTACACTTCACTTTTTGATTTTTATCTTACTGATAGACCTAGAAATTAAGGGTGGGTCAAGGTGGGTCACACCTAGTAATGCTTGGAAGTATTTGCAAAATCTGCACTCAGCTTTTATTCCTGGCAGGCTGGGGGGAATATATGGAAATTGGGGATCAGTCAAACCAGTCTGGGTTGGCATGTACAAGGCAAACACTACCCACTGTACTATCTCTCTTGGGCCCTGAAATACTTTATCTTACCTCACAACAAAGGTTTAGACCAGAGCTCCTCTAGTTTTCAGGCCTTTTAACTGGGAATAAATGGTGCCATTTGTTCTTCTGGGTCTCCAGCTTACATGTGGCAGATTGGGGCACTTCTATGCCTCTCTCTTCACCTGAGACAGTATTTTCATCAATCTTTATCATCCATTCATCCATCCATCTATCTATTTATCTATCTTCCTATGATCTATTTATCTATCTCTATCTCTTTATCAGTCTCTCTATATCCTCTAGATATCATAGCTATCATCTATTATCTATATCCTATCTAGCAATCTTCAGTTTCTCCACAATATGAAGACCCTGCTAGTTCATTAATTATCAATAAAGGGTAAGGAGTGCTCCAAAGAACCCCTTTTGCCTAGGGCTTTTTGTGAGCTAATGTTAACCACCAGTGAAAAATCGTTTTAGTTAATAATAAGTGATAGAGTTAATTATCTTATCTAACTACTATTCATGATCAATGGCATTTGAGTGTGCTCTGATTAGCAGAGTGCAGTTCATGCGAGATAGTAGAGCTTCGGTTTCCAGTCCTATTACACCTGGCTGATGCTGGCTGTCCTAGTACCCATGCTGGTTACTGTGTCATAGCTGTAAAAGGTGTGTGTTAAAGGGGTGCTGATGACAAAGAAGAGAGAGAGTCTCTTTTTGAGAATTAAGCTCCCAAAATCCTTACTCAGAATTTGATCTAGGCTGACCTTTTGGGGATCTGTGATTTGGGAAAGAGTAAAAACTAAGACAACTAATACCCCCATTGACTTCTTTCCTGGATTAAAAATTCATGATAGTGGGAGAGAGAGAGAGAGAGAGAGAGACAGAGAGAGACAGAGAGACAGAGAGACAGAGACAGAGAGAGACAGAGACAGAGACTCAATAGAATAGCAGAGAAAAAGAAAAACAATAAAAAGGCTGTAACAAAAGGAGTTTTCAGCAAACACTAGCATACAAGTTTCTCAATAATCAAAAATCAGATCAGTGCCAATACCAACCCTTCAAGCCTTTTAAACAATAGAGAAATAGAGTGTCCAATCATTGTTGGAATATGTAGACTGGGCGAAGTAGGACAGGTTCTTCTGAGTGACACAGGCCTCACTCTGTAAATAACTCCGTGCACACATGTGACCCAGCAGTTCCATACTTAGGATAAAGTAAAACTGTCTTAGGGTCCCAAGTATGAAAGACATTTTCTATGTGGAAGAAGATTGGGGAAACCTGATATTCATCACTTTAAGAGAGAAGGGCAGTGGTGATCTTTTGCAGTTAGCCTGCAGTCTCCTGGTTGGTAAATGCTGAATTACTAACTTCTACTTGTTGGTCACTCTTCCCTTAACCTCCCCATGGCCCTGCACCTATATATGAGATGTTCCCAACTAATGTTTAATTAAATGACTAAAGGTGGCTGTATCTTAGCATTTCAAGGGCCTCTTAGACCCCAGACTGGCCCTGAGCTCAGCTTCCCAATGGGACCATGGCTATTCTAAATTAAATATACTAAATGGTAAACAGTTTAAGATAACAAATGAGGCAGAGTTATAGCACAAAATGCTGGTGTGTAGTTAGAGGATTGCAGAGACAAGCCTATGAAAAACAAATTGTTCATCAATGCCATTTGTGAATTTTGAAAATCACTTGTCCCCAAAGTTGAAAATACATGTCTTGCAAGTCAGACCACATTCAAACAAAAAGAGGCATGTATGAGATTACAAGATTTATTAGGAGAGGAGAGAATAGCAGGAAGTTGCAAAATTAAACTAAATGGATAAATGAATTAATGAGACCAAGAGATAGGTCCTGCAAAGTGTGACACTGATGATGATGAAGTAGAGTATGATTGATATGACCATCTTTATCTGTAGTACAAAATAACCAAGTATTAACTGAAACCTACAGCTATGCTCCAAGGATTGAGAACACTTTCGAAGATGTGAACTCACTGGGTCCTGAAAATAATTCCAGACTTCTTAACTCCTAATACCTTTTGGATCCAGTCCTGGTCATCCTCTTATTTTTGCTGTACTTCTCCAGCAATGTGAAATTTATTCCAGAAATTCACTTTGAGAAACTTTCTTAGCCAAGGATCTTGGAAAAAGACTGAAGTAATAGGGTGAGGTGAAAACCCTAAGGTGAAATGTGAATTGGGAGAGCTGGTGTGGGAGATCGACTGGGAGATCTGGGAGGATCTGGGAGATGTTCAAAGGGGGAGAGGCTCTCAGGTATACAGTATTGGGATGAAGAGGAGAAAAAGAAATTGCAAAGCATTTAGTCCTTGTCTTTCTTAGAATGAAGTTGAAGCATGACATGTTTTATTCAACAGCTTAGTTATAGGGAGTTAACCTTGGTCTTCAGAATGTGTTATGGCAATTCCTAGCAGAATTAAACATGTCATTTTTTGTTCCAAAGCACCAATGGTAATGAAAACAAGCAAGACTCACCTATCATGAGGGAAAATTGCAAAAATTCGCTCAGAGAGCAGAAGGAGAACGCATCAAATTGGGTATTAGTGCTAAAACAAGCGAAGCAGTGAGGCTGTGACTGTAACGAATGGTGCAAGTACTACTGTTAAAGAGCCAGGATGCTTTAAGAACTGCCAGTGCTTAATGAACTGCTGCTTATAAGGCATGTATGTAAGCAAAGAAAAACGACCTCTGGAATCTAGTTGAGAAAGGTGATTTGGTTTTATTTGCTCACAGGGTAATCCACTACAGTTCTCACAAATTAGAAATCCAGAGTGGACCTCTGAGTTCTATTTCTGGCGTACAGAAATAGTTCTCCCTGCACTGTAGCTATTATGAAAACTCTCTCCCTATTTTCCCTGTCCTCCTCTCACAGTTTTGAGTTGTAAAATCCCAGCCAGGTTTGATTAGGGAGCCATGCTTAATTAACATAATTTAATTTTAATTAAATTATTTAAATTATGTTTAATTAACATAAGTACCCTCTACTATGTCAACCCCTTCACTCAGGTAAATCACCTTTGTTCTGTTAACTTTGGCTAATAAAAGACAGTAAGGAGGTACAGGAGGAGCTGACTTAATTTGATCTAAGAGGCTGCTCAACCCCCTGGCTCTATGCTCTTTCTCCTGTGAATCCATTTGTTTCTTCTGATGCCCCTGCTGCTGACCCATCTATTCTAGGGTTTTAACAAATATGACAGGAATTCCCACACTCTACCATGACACAGTGTTCTTATTTCTGGTTACCAAACCCCTCAAAACAAAAGATTCCTGCACTTCTCTTCCAGATCATTCCACAACCACTTACTCACCTGCTTTGTGCTGAGTGTTGAGCAGAGCTCAGACTGGCTAGGAGGAAGAGCATCTGCTGATGCTGCTTTTCTGCATTGACCTGTTTTCCTTAATCTTTTCTTTCCAGAAATTCTAACTGGGAGCACAGACCTTGCTTTTGGGATAGGATTGGCCAGCTTTGGTGTACTCCATTCCATTTTGGTTGCATCTTATGGAAAATGTCCTCATTGTCCCAGACTGCTTTGCTCTGATTGGTTTGTGCTTCCTGGCATCTAGAAAGAGGCACTTTCAGCACAACTCCAAAAACCCCTGGTTTTGGTCTATTTCCACCCTGCTCCTCTGAAGAAATGTTTCCTCCACCCCACTGGAGGTATTTCCTGAGGCAGGAAGCACCATGTTTGACATGAGATCACCTACCTGGCTGGCCCTTATATCAGTTTCAGGGCCAGCTCCTAGTTACACTCCTCCCATTCCAAGTAAAGACAGCAAGGACTGGTTTGCCTGGCACTCACATACCTTCCTTCTGATGGCTGCGTCCATCATCTTACAGGCTACATCTGTGTATTTGCTTAGCTCACTATCCACAGGCCATAACATCTGATCCACTGCCTCCAGCTGCAGCTAATACTGCTCTTGGGGATTTGTGCATGGAAATCTTGCTGTCCAGAGCTCTGACTTGACCTTTCCTCAGATTTGTCATCCTCTAAAATCACAGGAGCAAGTGACTAGAACATTGCCTTATTGGCAATGAAACATTAGCTGGGTAAGATGTCCACCAGCACAACACAGCCCAGAGAACAGCTTCAACAAAAGGGAGTAAGGGCCTGGCTTTCTCCCAGTGGATTTAGAAAGATGTCACTGTTTATACATATTCCGGTAGTTTTCCCAGGAAGTATCCATATTCATGAAGGAGAGTAGCACATGTGCAACTGAGGAGCCTATTAGGATCATACAGAAAATGGAGGTGAAATGTGATTGGGGACATGTTTTCAGTACAGTGACAAAAAGCAAGTAGATCAGCCACCAAAAAGGTCTCTACAGTCCTTTACGGCTTGGGCAGGGCCTGGGGTTCTAGTTAATGCAAAATTTCTCATTGTATGTAAGAATAATCTGGACAAGAGAATGCACAGGGCATTTTCTTTTAGATATTTGTTGTCACAACCTCCAAAATGCCAAGCCAATCTGTTTTAGCCTTTCCTAACACAGAACTCCTAAATTTTTAGAAGAAAAAGGTAAGGGGTAAAAATACAGAATGTTTTGCTAGGACTACTTCTATTGCCGCCTACTTTTTTTGCTTGTGGCGGCTCATAGCCTTGTCTTGGTGTGTTAGTGCTGCCAAACCCAGAAGCATCTCCTGAAGAACCTGGCCCTGTATCCCATGTGCTTCAATGGAAGCCTGTTTCCTGATGTGTGTGGTGTGGAGAATACATTAAAAAATGTGGCTCATTTTTTGTCATCAGAAAGGAAGAAAGAAAGGATGAAAGGAAGTTTGAAAGAAAGAAAAAAGGAAGTAAGAGAGAAAGAAATAAAGGAAGAAAGGAAGAAAAGAAGAAAGGAAGGAAGGAAATAAGGAATGAAGGAAGGAAGGAAAGAAGGAAGAAAAAACAAAAGGGCGAAAAAGGGAACTAGTTCAAGAGGATCTAGAATTTACTGAGAATATTTAGTTCCTTGAGTTTGATTCACGCCACTGGATGCATTGGGGAGAGTCTCCCTGCCAAAGGAAATATGGATCATTTTTATGTTGACCTTAGCTTGTACTTCCCAGAAATCTCATCACCTTGGGAGACATAAAGAGCTGACATAGGCACATACATATGTCCATCTGTGCAGCAGTGTACACCTCCAGTTCCCACTCAGACTTAACAACCACCTGTCTGTCGGTCACTGTCTTCACAGACAACCTGAGTGTTACTCTCTGCTGCTTTCAGCACCCCTCAGGGGAAAGTCAGTTTCCTCATCACACCCATCCTCAACCTTACAGAATTGGACTCAGGTTCTGAGAAACTAACCCATTCACATCTGTTTCCTTCATAGGGTTCAGCCTAAGGGCCCCAGGAGCCCAGTTCTGAACATTTCTCTTGAGTGTCTGACACTGATTCATTTGTAAGATAAATAGATACATCCATTAACTAAATCCCCTGGAATGCAGACACAAGGGCCATTTCCTATTTTTTTTTTCTTTTCAATCCCAAACACACCATCTAAGGAGTAGATTTCATACTGCTATCCCCCCATTCCACATGGGACATCATTTTCGAGGTGTGACTGCAAGATAGCATGTCAATCTAACTCTGGGCTAATGGGTGTTCCCAATTAACTCACAATGTAGAGTGCTTCCAGCTAAATACAGTGTGACTTCCGTGATAAGTCCAGCTAATAGTCCATGGTCTCTGTTATCTCTTACCTCAGCATTTCCCTGATGAGCATATAAATCCCTGTGGCCTCTATCCCTGTAATGAGGCTTGGGAAGGCAGGGGAATTAGAGTTGTAGATAAGGATTGGCTTCCTGATACAACTACGTTCTCAAGGGTGTCAAAACTATCCACCAACCCACTGATCAGGTAGTTCTAGGTGTGAGGTGGTCAGGCCATGTGAGTTGTGTGTTCTTCCCATGGCAAATCCTTCCTGACCTTCCAGATCTGAGAGTTACTGGACAGAGAAATATCTTACCTCCAGTCAATGCTTTGGAAACTGGATTGGAAGCTTGGGTTTCTTAGTCTGAGGCCCATAAAACCATGCCCTCTTATCAAAAATTCATAAAAATATCTATTATGTGTTAGACTAGACACTCAATATGGTCAATTTAGTCATTACAGATGACTGAAGAGCTTCCAGAAGATTCTATCACCACATTCAGTGAGGACCCTGCAGGACACATGAAGAAAGGTGTCAGCACAGACTCTGGTCTGTTGACTTTCAGCTAAATTCTGGTCCTAGTTCTCAACCCAGCATTGAAGTGTTGACTCACAGGGATCAACTTTTTTTCTAACAAGATTCTTCTTCTTCTTCTTCTTCTTCTTCTTCTTCTTCTTCTTCTTCTTCTTCTTCTTCTTCTTCTTCTTCTTCTTCTTCTTCTTCCTTCTTCTTCTTCTTCTTCTTCTTCTTCTTCTT
>PVKC010042544.1:0-11937 GCA_004027635.1 Crocidura indochinensis | reverse complement strand
GCTAGTCAAAGAGGGGACCACCTACTCTAGCAGCCTGGGGGTGATGGTGGAGGATATGGGATGCAGAAAGGGAATGGGGATGGTGGGAGGGCAAACCTGGTGGTGGGTATTCCCCTGATTCAATGTTAATATGTACCTAAATACTAATGTGAATGATTTGTAAGCCACTGTGATCAAAATAAAAAAAATGTTAAAAAAAGAAAGATTTTTAGTAAGGATATCTGTCTGCTAACTTCCAGAGTTCCTAGAACCTGAATAAATCTGTTCTCACATGAAAAAAAATAGTTCCTTTCTCTCCACATCCCTACCAGCACTGATTGTTCTTGTCCTTTTTGATGTGCACCAGTCTCTGTGGTGTGAGATGGTACCTCATTGTTGTTTTGATTTGCATCTCCCCGATGATTAGTGATGTGGAACATTTTTTCATGGTCTTTGGTCATTTGTACTCCGTCTTTGAGTAAGTGTCTGTTGATTTCTTCTCAATTTTTGACTGGGTTAGATACTTTTTCTTGTTAAATTTTGTTCTTAACTTGTATATTTAGGATATGTTATGGGTATTGGGTAGTTTCTCCCATTCAGTGCTTGGCTTTTATATCCTAGGCACTATTTCCTTTGAGATGCAGAATTCTCTCATTTTAATGGTGCTCCATCTGTTTATCTCTGCTTCAACTTGTTTGGAGAATCCTGTTTCCTCCTTGAAGACGCCTTTTGTCTCAATGACATGAAGTGATTTATCTACGTGTTGTTCTACATAACTTATGGTTTCAAGCCTAATATCAAGGTCTTTAATCCATTTGGATTTGTCCTTTGAGAATGGTTTGAGATGGGAGTCTGAGTTTGCTTTTTTTGCAAGTGGATAACCAGGTGTGTCAACATCACTTGTTGAAGAGGTTATTGCTCCATTTTAGATTTCTTGCCCCTTTAAAAAACATTAGTTGATTGTATGCCAGGGAACATTCTCTGAATATCAGTCTCTTCTACTGACCTGAGGATCTGTCTTTATTCCAATACCATGCTGTTTTAATAACTATTGCTTTGTAATAAAATTTAAAATTGGGGAAAGTAATGTTCCCATATTTCTTTTCCCAAGGATTTCTTTAGCTATTTGTGGGTATTTATTTTTCCAAATGAATTTCAGGAGTGTTTAATCCTCTTCTTTGAAGAATATCATGGGTATCCTTTGAGGGATTGCAATAAATCTGTACAATGCTTTGGGGGGTATTGCCATTTTAATATTATTCCTGCCAATCCATGAGCAGGTTATGTGTCTCAATTTCCTTGTGTCCTCTCTTATTTCTTGATGTCGGGTTTTATAGTTTTTTTTTTGTATAGGTCCTTCACCTTTTTAGTTAAGTTGAATCCAAGATGTTTAAGTTTTTGTGACACTAATATGAATGGGATTTTTTTGATGTCCATTTCTTTTCTATCATTATTTCTGTATAAGAAAGCCATTGACTTTTGCGTGTTAATTTTTTAACCTGCCATTTTTCTATATAAATCTATTTTTCTAGAAGCTTTTTGGTAGAGTCTTCAGAGTTTTCTAAATATAGTATCATGTCATCTGCAAACAGTAAGAGCTTGGATTTTTCATTTCCTATCTGGATGCCCTTGATATATTTTTCTAATCGCTAGGGCAAGTATTTCCAGTACTATGTTGAATAGGAGTGGTGAGTGAGGGCAGTCTTGTCTTGTACCTGATTTTAGAGGAAAGGCGATTTAGGGTTTTTATTGGTTTTGGGGGCACATCCGGCAGTGCTTAGTGGTTACTTCTGGATCTATATTAAGAAATCACTCCTCGCAGGCTCAGAGGACCATATGGGATGCCAGGATTCGTACCACCAACCTTCTTCATGCAAGGCAAACACCTTACTTCCATGCTATCTCCCTGGCCCTTGATGAGGGTTTTTATCAAGAATCAGTGTTTGGACATACCAAATCTTTCTGTGCATCTATTAATATGGTTATATGATTTTTATTTACTTTTTATTGATAAGGTTTATTCAGTTGATGGATTTATGGGTGTTAAACCATCCATGCATTTCTGGAATGCAACTTACTTGGTCATGGTGTATGACCTTCTTTAGGAGGTATTTATTCCTATTTGCCAGGATTTTGTTAAGGATCATTGCATTTGTGTTCATCAGGCATATTGGTATGTAATTTTCTTTTTTTTTTTTGGCAGTATATCTGTCCGATTTTAGTATCAAGGTGATGTTATCTTCAGTAAACTATTTAAAAGTGTTCCTGTTTCTTCAAGTTTACGAAAGAGTCTGAAAAGGATTGGTAGAATTTCCTCTTGAAAGGTTTGAAACAATTAATTAGTGAACCCATTTGGGCCTGGGCTTTTGTTTTTGGGAAGACTTTTGATTACCATTTTAATTTTCTTAATAGTGTTGGTACTGTTTATATATGCTACTTCATCCTTATTCAGTGGTGAAAAGTTATAAGAGTCCAAGAATTTATATATTTCTTCCAGGTTCTTATGTTTTGTGGCATAGAGATTCTCAAAGCAATCTCTGATTGTCCTTTGAATCTCTGCAATATCTGTAGTGATTTCCCCACTTTTCTATCCTAATTCGGGTTTTTTAATTTCTCTTGCTTTCTTTGTGAGTTATGACAGTGGTTTATCAATCTTGTTTATTTTTTCAAAGAACCAACTTTTGCTTTCATTTATCTCTTGGGTTGTTTTTGGATTTCCATTTCATTGATTTCTACTCTAAGCTTTGTTATTTCCTTCTCCCTACTTACTTTTGGTATCTTTTGTTGATCATTTTCTAATTTTATAACCTGTGTCATTAAGGTATTCAGGTAGGCCCCGTCTTCCTTCCTAATGTGTGCTTGCAAAGTTATAAATATTCCTCTCAGTACCATTTTTGCTGTGTCCCATAAATTCTAATAATTTGTGTCTTAATTGTCATTTGTTTCCAGGAATGTCTTGATTTTCTCTTTGATTTCACTTCCTACCCGCTGGTTGTTCAGAAGTAAGCTATTTAACTTCCAGTTGTTAAAGATTTTCTTCTGTGTCCCTTTGTAGTTCACATCTAATTTCAATGCCTTGTGATCCCCAAAGGTAGTCTTCACAATTTTTATCCTCTTGATTTTATAGAGATATTCTATGGGCCAGGATGTGGTCTATCCTAGAGAATGACCCATGTGCATTGGAGAAGTTTGTGTATCCAGGTTTCTGGAGATGGAGTGCCCTATCTATGTCAAATCGATATAGGTGACAATAGACCAAGGGTGAAGGTCACAATTATTTTGTTGCTATTGATACCTTCTTTCAGATTTGTCAGAAATTGTATTAAATGTTTTGCTGGTCCCACATTGGGTGTGTATATGTATAGGAATGTCATTTCTTCCTGATCTACATATCCATTGATTAGTAGGAAATGTCCATCTGTGTCCCTTATAAATTTTCTGAGTCTAAAAAGTTTGTGTCATCCTATATTAATATGGCCACCCAGCTTTTTAAGGGTGTTGTTAGCTTGGATGATTTTCCTCCAGACTTTGATTTTGAGTCTATGTTTTCAGACTATTCAGTCTATTTGAGTCTATGTTTTCTTACTGTTCAATCTTCAACAGAAGGTTGGATTCAGTTTTTTGATCCATTTAGCCACTACGTGTCTGGTGCATTTAGTCCATTGACATTGAGATAGATAATTGTCATGGGATTTAGTACCATCTTTGTGTAGAAGTTTGGTGTGTCTTTTGGTTTGTTTTGTGTTAAAGAAGGTAGACCTTTCAGTTATTCTTTTAAGCCTGGTTATGAGTTTGCACAGTTTTTGTGCTTTTGTTTATTTGTGAAGTTATGAATACATCCTTCAAACCTGAAAGTGAGTATGGCTGGTTGCAATATTCTAGGTGACACATTCATTTAATTGAGTTTTGTCACTATGTCCCACCACTGCCTCCTGATCTTGAGGGTTTCTTGTGACAAGTCTGCTCTAATTCTTAAGGGTTCTCCTTTGAATGTAATTTTTCTTGTTGATTTTGCTGCTTTCAGTATTCTATTCCTATCTGTGGAATTTGTCATTGTGCCTGGAATGTGTCTTGGGTTGCTTTTCTTCACATCTCTTTTAGCTGGTATTCTTCTGGCATGCAAGATTTGGTTGCATGCAGTCATTATCTCTTGGGATTTCTCTGCAATGATAGCATTGACTGCTCATTGGAAAAATGGGTATTTTCTTTCTGGGTTTCTGGGACTCCAATGATTCCTATGTTGTTTCTGCTGAGCTTATCAAAGTCCTCTATTTTCATCTGCTCACATTATTTGAGTAATTTTTTCATTGTCTGATTATTTGCTTTAAGATTTTTTACCAATCTCATTCTGTATTTCACCTTCTCGAGTTCACTGATTCTATTCTCAGCTACTGTTACCCTGTTGGAGAGGCTTTCCATTGAGGTTTTCAATTCATCTACTGAGTTTTTAAACCGGTTATTTCAGTTTGGAGTTTTCTGCTTTCTATCTTCATATCCTCTTGTCTCTTATTTGTGCATCGTTCAACTCAATCTATGCTTTCTTTGAGTTCTATGAACATCCTCCATTTTCTTCTCTAAACTCTATGTCAGAGAGACTAACTAGGTGGTTCGTAGTTTTCAGGGCATGAGAGTTGCCATCTTCATTCTCAATGTCTGCTATTGGCCTGTGTTATTTTCCCATTGTCATGCTTGTATTGTGAATTTTTCTACATGTTGTGGTGGTGATTATTGACTAAAAGATGCACGCATCCATGATGTGTAGCAGAGTCGCCACATTCCTCTAGTTCCACACTTTTTGGGTGGGAGGCTCACCTTTGAAGAAGACGAGCCCTCAAGCAACAATGGCAGAGAGAAGCTAAATCCCAGGTGGCAGAACAGCAAAGAGGAGGTCCAAGACATCTGCTGTGTTTCAGGCCACACAGCAGAGAGCAACCTCACTGTTTGTGGACGGGACACTCACCTTTCTTCTCCACATTTCTTCCCTACACTCCTTATCTGAGAGACTAACTAGGTGGTTGGTACTTTTTGGTACATCAGAATTGCCATTTTCATTCTCTATGCATGGTGGTGTCCTGCATTATTTCTCCATTGACAAGCTTGTAGTGCGGTTTTTACTGTGTTTTGTGGTGGGGTTCATGGGCAAGAATATGCATGAAGCCCCAAAGTGGAGTGGAGCAGCTGTGCTCCTTTGACTCCTCCCTCCTTGGATATTTCTGGCTTACCTCTGCTTACATTGCTGCAGCAAGGACTTCTGGGCAGGGGTAGGTTTCAAAACCCACAATAGTCTGCTGCAGCCCCTTGAGAATGTTGTTCAGTGGCATCAAGCTTATTCCTCCCTGCTTGAGCGTTTCCAGCTTATCTCCACTACACAGCTTCTGATGGAGTTTGTTCTCAAAATCTACAGTAATGGTCTGCTGCAGCACCTTGAAATGGCGATTGGTGGTGGACACTTGTATCACATCTTAGTAGAAAGGCTTTTCATTTTCCATATTGTGTATGATGTTTGTAATGATTTTATGATAAATGACTTTGAAAATGTTTATGAAAGTTCATTCAATTCCCATCTTAATGAGTCATTTTATCATAAATGGTTGCTGGAACTTGTCAAATGCTTTCTCAGCATCTATTTATATCATCATATGGTTTTGATTTTTTCTTTTATTTTCTTTTATTATAGTACAATATATTCATTGACTTGCCTAAGTTAAACCACCCTTGCAGTTCTAGAATGAATCCTATTCAGATATAGTTTATAAGTCTGCAATAATTTGTTTGGTTCTATTTACTATTTACTATTTAAAATACTATTTACTAGTATTTTGTTGAGGATCTTTGCTTCTATGTTCATCAAGGCCTAAAACTCCATCTTTTGTGTTGTTTTTGCTTCTGGTATCAAGGTAATACAAGATTTTTAGAAGGTATTTGGGAGTATTTCTGTCTCTTCAATTTCCTGGAAAAGTTTGAAGAGGTTTGTAAATAGAGCCACTTTAAAGGTTTAAAAGAATTCACTATTAAATACATCTGGGCCAAGGCTTTACTTTCTGGGCAGCCTTTTGATTACTCATTTGACTTACTTAATAGTGATATGTTTGTTCAGGTATTCCATATCATCTTGCATTAACCAAGTAAATTTGTACAAAATGTCCAAAAATATATCCATTTCTTCCAATGTTTTATCTTAACATCGAGATTATTAAAGTAATTTTCAGGGCTGGAATGAAAGCACAGTGGTAGGGCATTTATCTTGCATGCAGTTGACCCAGGAGGGACTGTGTTGGATTCCCGGCATCCTATATGGTTCCCCCAGCCTGCCGGGGGCCATTTCTGAGTGCAGAGCCAGGAGTAGTTGGTCTCTGAGCATCACTGGATGTGGCCCAACAATCATTCAATAAAACATAAATAAATAATTTTCAATTGAAAATTGAAAAGTAATTTTCAATTACATTTTGAATTTCTGTTGTATCCGTAGTAAGCTCCTCTTTTTATTTCTAATTCTACTTATTTCTCCTTTTCTGGTTTATCAATTTTGTTTATCTTTTATAAGAACTAATTCTTATGTTCATTGAAGTTTAGTGTGGTATTTTATTTTGAAAATAGTGTCTAGTTTATTAATTTCTTCTCTAAGGTTCATTGTTTTTTGTTTTTGTTTTCGCAGGCCTACTTTTGGTTTATTTTGATCTTTTTTCAATTTCTTCAGTTTTGTCATTAAGTTATTTGCATAAGCTTCTTCTTTCTTTCTGATGAATGCTTGTAAAGTTATACATTTTCCTCATAAAGCCGCCTTTTCTATGTTTCATAGATTCTTATATGACATGTTATCATACACATTTCTCCAGGAATTGCCTAAATTCCTCTTTGATTTCAACTCTGATCCATTTGTTTTCAGCAGTGAACTATTTAATTTCCAGCTTCTAAAGTCATTTCTCCATATCTGCCTGTAATTCATCTCTGTTTTCAGTGAAGCATGGTATCAGAAGATAGCAGGAATAATTTAGTTTTAATTTTATAAAAATTAATATCATAATTAAATTCCTCTTAATTTTATGGAAGTTTATTTTATGGCAGAGCATGTAACTTATCTTGGAGAATGTTCCATGAGCATTGGAGAAGAATGTGCTTTTATTTTTCTGGGTTTAGAGTGCTCTCTATATACGTACTATGTCACTCTCTTCTATTTGTACTTTCGGAGCCAAAATATTCTGTGAGATTTTCCTGGCTATCAAGCGGCAATAAGATATAAGATATTGTTGAGTTCTCCCACTATTGCTTTTTTTTTTTTTTTTTGCTATTTGCTATTGGTGTCTTCTGTCTAGTTTTTCAGCAATTATTTCAAGTATTGTGCTGGTCCATTTTGGGTGCACATATATTTAGAAATGTGATTTCTTCTTGGTTTACACACCCTTTATTAGTAAGAAATGAAAACCTCTGTCTTTTATAATCTTTCTAATCCTAAAATCTCTGTCATCTGATATTAATATGGCCATCCCAGCCTTTTTAAGGGAATCGTTTGCTTGAATGATTGTTTTCCCACCTTTTAATTTTTGCCTATCTTTGCTATGGTTATTTAGGTATGTTTCTTGCAGGCAGCCAAATACCAAATGAGTCTTGGCTGTTGTTCTTTCAGCTCATTTCATGCTTTCTTTGAGTTCTTTGAACATCCTCCGTGTTTCTTTAAAGTGAGGCTATGTAGGTGGTTGACACATGCTGGATCATCTTTAATCTCATCCATGGTCACAGCTACATTATTTCCCCATTGTCATGCTTGCAGTGTATTGTTTTCTATGTTCTGCGCTAGGATTTATTAACTAGAAGTGCGAAACTACTCTACTAATATGGCCCTCTTATTTTTTCCTCCTGAAATGCGCTATACTCACCTGCTTGTCATATGAGGTCACGTGTGGACACAGAGAGAAAGCTTGATAGCTGCTCATGTTTCTTCCTCTGGGCCAGAATACAGAAAATTTTATTTCTTCAGTCATTCCAACAAAATTGATCTACTGTTCAGCATGATAATATTACACAGAGCTGATGCCATCCTGTTGTAATTGTTGCAATATTTGCTAAGATTTCTCTTGAACTGTAATTTCTTGAGCAATCTTGGGATAGAATTATGCAGTTACACATAAACACAAACACATACTTATCTTCCAGAATAAAAATTTGTTAAGCTTTCTCAATATTAGACATTACTAATCATTTGGCATTTTTGTTTCAGTTTCTGCTTATGTTAAAGAATAGTTTATTTTTTAACTTTATACAACTGTGGCCTGAACAAAGGAAATTAGATTGTGGACCAAAATTGTCTTTTTAAAATTTGTGCCACAATTGGCAATGCTCATGTGTTATTCCTCACTGTCCACTGTATAATCACTGCTGGTGTACTCCAGGGACCTTATGAGATGCTGAAGATTGAACCCTGTTCTGTCACATGTAAATTAGCAAGCTACAACTGTGCTATGGTTCTGGCACAGACTGAAGTCATTTGGAAGAATTTTTCTTTTGCCCATAACAGAAGAAAATGTGAGTGCAAGGTGGATAAGGGATTTACATTTTCCATTTTATTGCTCATATGCAGTTTTGTTCCATTAAAAACTCCTTGCACAGAAAGCTCTTGGAAAAATTGACCAACAGCACATCTATTATTTGGATAACTTGAGATGTGGCTTTCTGACAAAGTTTAGATTTAAATGTGATTAGCAGTTAAGCCTTAAGCTGTGACTCTGAGCTTATGTTGGATAATGTTTATTTATGTATTCTCATAACTTATTCTTACTTATTTGCTTTTTTAAAAAGATCCCAAGAATTTTTCTGACATTATCCAATACATTAAACACCTATTTTATATAAAGATGGGAATGATCCATCCTAAGTTTGTATATAACAATAATAATAATTTTTTATAATAATTTTTACTTTGACCAAATCTTTCACAGTAATATTTTAGGTATATAGTGACATTGAATCAGGGGCATTCCCACCACCAATGTTGTCATTCCTCCACCCCAGTTCCCAGCATGTATCCGTATTCCCCACCTTTAACCCTTTGGGCTGCTAGTATAAGAGGTCTCCTCTGTGTATAGTTTTTGGTATATTGAGTATTGATTCTGTTCTTTTTGGCTTTGGATTTGGTGTTTAAGTCTGATCATTTTTTTGTTTCTACTTAATATTCATACGACTGTTTGGTCTTGGTACATTCCTTTATTTCCCCCTCAATTTGTGAGGTGGAACAAGATGGTTCAAGTTGTGTGGTTCTGTTTGAATGAAAGAAAAAAATAAAATGGGGGGAAAGTAAAGCAAGCAAAAATGGGAAGAATCCTTCTAGAGGCTATACATATCTATTTAAGAGGAGAAAGTAGGAAAGAAAGAAAAACATAGAAATAAAAAAACACAAAAAACCCTGAAAAGCACCATAGCACTAAAGACAAGAACCATACAATAATCATGGTCCTGAAATAAAAACAAAAAAAAGGAAAAAGAAGAAAAATGGGAAAAACAACAATAACAAACCCAAAAAATTAATTTGTGTTTCTTTTTTTTTTGCATAGGCACAGTAAATATTAGGGAGATTAGGAAGGGAATTCCCTTGGCCTAAGAGATACAGGGGTTCTCCACCCTTGAAGTATACTCTTATGGGAATAAATACAGGCTCCATACATGTACTTTTACTCTCCCCTAGGTCTTTTTGTGGTATCTGGAAATGATCCACGCTGTGATTGATGATAAAACCAGGCCTCTGTAGCTAGAGATCTTGGTATTTGCACAGATCATAGGATGGAGTTTTTCTTTACAGAAAGAAGTTCTGTTCCATCACTGTTGTTTTAATCAGTCTTCAGTAGTTGGTGGTCTTGGTTTTTGCACCAATCCTAGGATGAAGCCTAGGATAGAGTTTTTCATTATGTTTAAGAAGATCTGCTTAGTTACCAAGACCAAACAATCATAAGATCAATAAGTAATAAACTAGACACAGAGGGGACCACTCATCTAGTAGCCCCTGGGGTGAGGGTGGAGGATATGGGAGACAGACTGGGAATGGAGGTGGAGGGAGAACAATTTGGTGATGGGAATTCCACTGATTTAATGTTAGTATGTGCCTGGAATAATACTGTGAACGATATGTAAGCCACTATGATTAAAATCAAAATTATATTTAAAAAGAAGATCTGCTTAGTTGCAGTTGTCACAGTCAGACCTCTGGAATTAGAGATCTTGATTCTTGTACAGATCATAGGTCAAAGCCTAGACTAGGGTCTTTTTTGTTGGTCCCAGCATAAGTTCTGCTCAGTCATGTTTGTCACAATCAGTCTTCTCTAGTTAGCAATCTGGGCTTCTGCACAGATCAAAGAAGGACATGTCTTCTGATTTCATCTTTAAGTGGTGAAGTAAAACAACCTGCTCTTAGATCAAGTTGTTTTCATTTCCTCATTGTCAAGATGTCATATCAAAACAGGTCCATGTTGGTGTCAGAGCAGTATGAAGATGTCCAGAGAAAGTTTGGTTCCTGGAGCTGTTGCAGAGAACTGTGTTGGTTCTATGTTTGGGATCTAGGGTTCTGGGTTGGATGGTCATTGTCTAATCACCTGGAGTCAAAGTTGGGTCCACATAACATATGTTCAAGGTAGGAGGTGCCCCATGTAATGTAAAGTGTATAAGTTCTTATCCCTAGTAGATAAGAGCTTGTTTATATAAAATTTCCTTCTTTTAGTATGCCTTTGCAAGAAGATATGGTGCTATATTATATTGCTGGTGCATTTTGGGGTGAGAGTGTCAAGATCCATCATCTCTATGCCCTGGTGTTGACCTTAGCTATTATCCCAGGCAAGAATTTTTCTTGTAGGTTTTTGTACCAAGCAGAACCAAAACAGGTGAAGTTAAGGAAGAGAAGAAAAAACATGGCCAAAAATAAATATTATTAAAAATATATGCTCACATATAAAGAAATGTATATATATAAATATAATTATATATAAATATATAAAAGAAATACAAATGGCTAAAAGGCACATGAAAAAATGCTCCACATCACCAATCATGAAGGAGATGCAAATCAAAACAACTATGACATACCATCTCACGCCACAGAGATTGGCGCACATCACAAAGAATGAGAACAAGCAGTGCTGGCAGGATGTGGAGAGAAAGGAACCCTTATTCACTGCTGGAGGGGATGCCGTCTAGTCCAACCTTTGTGGAAAGCTACATGGAGATTTCTTCAAGAACTGGAAGTTGAGCTCCCATACCATCCAGCTATACTACTCCTAGGAATATATTCTAGGAACATAAAAATACAATACAAAAATCCCTTGCAGCATTCATTGCAGCATTGTTTACAATATCCAGACTCTGGAAACAGCCTAGATGCCCCTCAATAAATGAATGACTAAAGAAACTATGGTACATATACAATGGAATATTATGCAGCCATCAGAAGAGATGAAGTCATTAAATTTTCCTATATATGGATGCATATGGAATCTATTATGATGAGTGAAATAAGTCAGAGGGAGAGAGAGAAACACAGAATGATCTCACTCCTCTATGGGTTTTGAGATAAATGAAAAACATTTGTGTAGTAGTTCTCAGAGACAAAATGAAGGAGGACTGGAGGGTTTCACTTCCTACATGAAGCTCACCACAGAGATTGTTGGGTGCAGTCACAGAAATAATTACACTGAGAATTATCATAACAAAATATGACTGAATGATGGAAGTAGAAAATCTGTACAGGCCAATGTGGGGTGGGGAGGAGGGACACTTGGGATATTGGTGATGGGAATGTTGCACTGGTTAAGGGTCTTTTTGGTGGGGGGGCGATGTGTCTTTGTTGGGAGGTTTTCCCAGTTTCTAGGTATTTCGTCAGTGATGGGATTGAGTCTTGCTAAATGAAGTTTTCAGAGTTAGATAATAGATGGCGGCGGCCATAGGTGCTGGTTTCTGCTGGTAGCGCTGTTCCCCGCTTAT
>PVKC010042543.1:0-11939 GCA_004027635.1 Crocidura indochinensis | reverse complement strand
TTTGATTCTTATGTCCCTTCCTTTGTACTTGAGGTTCCTTTTTTCCCTTATTGTTTTAAAGAGTTCATCTTTCTCTCTCTCTTTTTTTTGCCATTTGGATTATTATATGTCTTGGTGTTGGTTTATTAGGGTCTATTTTATTAGGAACTCTTTTCACTTCCTGGATATGCATGGAGTCTTCTTTCCAAAGTGTGGGAAAGTTTTCTGCTATTATTTCCCTAACTACTTGTTCTTCACCTTTCTCTGTTTCCTCCCCTTCTGGTATACCTACAATTCTTAGATTATTTCTTTTGTCTTTGTTCATTAAGTACTGGACTTTTCCTTCCAGTTCCTTGCCTCTTAATTCCTTATTAGTTTCCTGGTCTCTTTTGGTTTGCAGTTTTCCTTCAATTACTGCTATGTGCTTCTCCATCTCTGTGATTCTGCTACCCTGACTTTTTACGGTGTTTGTTAATTCACTTAATTGCTTTTGTATGGAATCTCTCATATTCTGTATCAAATCTTCTTTAATTTGGCTAATCTGTTCCTCCATGGATTTCTTGTACTCAGTAGCTAGCGATTCTCTCATTTTCTGTACCAGGGCTTGCATCTCCTTTCTCATGGCTGCTCTCAAATCTTCATCTCTTGGATCTGTGCGTTTTGGTGGACTTGGGAACTTATTAGGAGTTCTCTCTGTATCTCCAGATGTTAGGGTCCTCTTTAGTCTGACCATGTTTTTATGCCTTTATTGGTGTGGCTTGGAGAGTAGTGCCTTCAGATTTCGGCCTGTTTTTGCTCCCTGTGGTGTGGGGCTGGGAGGGTCGCAGATGGGAGGAAGTTCCCCTACCTTTTGCAGCCGCCTGGAGCCTGGCAAACGAGCAGGGGTGGGGCGCAAACGGGGAAAAGTTCCCCTACCTTTTGCAGCCGCCTGGAGCCTGGCAAACGAGCGGGGGTGGGACGCAAACGGGGAGGGGGAAGTTCCCCTACCTTTTGCAGCCACCTGGAGCCTGGGAAGTGAGCGGGGGAGGGATACAACTGGGAGGAAGTTCCCCAAACTTTTGCAGCCACCTGGAGCCTGGGACGCCAGCGGGGAGGGGAAGTTCCCCTACCTTTTGCAACTGCCTGGAGTCTGAGACGCGAGCAGGGAGGGGCGCAAATGGGGGGAAGTTCCCCTACCTTTTGCAACTGCTGGAGTCTGAGACGCGAGCAGGGGAGGGGCGCAAATGGGGGGAAGTTCCCCTACCTTTTGTAACTGCCTGGAGTCTGGGACATGAGCAGGGGAGGGGCGCAAACGAGGGGAGGTTCCCCAACCTTTTGCAACTGCCTGGAGTCTGGGACATGAGCAGGGGAGGGGCGCAAACGAGGGGAGATAAAAAGCCATAACATAGGGCACTTCCAAGCTCTTGTTTGGTCATATTTGGTATCTTCCCTTATAGTGTGAATAATATTTTGTTTAACTGGAATAAAACACTTTATTTGGATATCATTTGTCTTTCTGGGCTATCATACTACTTCTGTTGTTTTTGTTATTGCACTAATGAATCATGTTTTCTCAAGCAATATTGATTTTTAATCAAGAAATTAATTTTATGGCAAAATTCAGTGCCAGTGCTTTTGATGTCTAGTGATATTTAAATAAATGTTTTTTAAGTACATGGTTTACAACATAAAAGAATGATTCTAAGAAAATTATTTACTGTGTTAAATGGGAAATAGTATTTTTGCAATGAAACAATGGTCTTCATAATTAAAATATGTTTCTAAATAGTCGATTAATATCTGATGTCTTTTTTTTTTTACCAAAACCTAAATACACTGTTACAGAAACATAAAATTGCTGGGATAGTGTGGCCCCATCCTCCCATTCTTCCTGTGTAACCAGATCTTACCTACTAACCCCCGCCCATTCCTGGAAGGGTTCTTGGAAAGGGAAGATAAGGACTTTGACCCAGGGGATTAGGGTCTTTTGGTCTTTGCCAGCATGGAGGTCAGAGGGAAAATGGCTGAAAGGAGTTAAGACGCAGGACAAGCTAAGAATGGCATGAGTAAATGGTTATTATATAGGCCACACATGTGGTGGATAGGGTATGAATAAAGCAGATATTTCCTGAAGCCTGCCTGTGAGTGAGATTCCTACCCGCCACTTTCATGAACCTCCAGACCCTCTGGTTAATGGGGAATAAGGCCTCCATCCACCATCCAACTCCATCCTAAGGGCTTAATTGCAACAGATTAGTAATCATTATTATTACACTGAATGGGTAACACAAGTTTTTTCTTCCCAAGCCTGTTACTTTAGACACTACTAGTTTAATTGTCCTTATATTCAGTAGAGAAATCTTTCAACAGGGTATTCAATTAAACGAATTGAAGTTTGAAATTTGAGATAGATTGCCTTTTGACATTTTGCCAATGGATTGGAGGGGTGTTACTCTGATGTTTACTCTGATATTTATTATACAGTTCAAGAATACCTTTGGACTACCTCTTATTTTCTTAATATCCAGTGATGAGAGTTAGTGGGAGAGTCCATATAGTTAGCAACTCCATATAATTATGAACCACTAAAGCTTATTTCAATCAGACATTATACTTTGAATTACTTCCACCAGATAAAGTTTTATTATTGGCTGAGATGCTGCATGAATACAAAAGGAAAACCCAGAGCTACCAATATCAATCTCAAAAGTTATCAGCAGCAAAAGTAATTTCAGAAGCAATTGAAAAAATGTTTAAAAATTATTTTACCTGCTCACATTTTCTTCCTATCCTGTAAGTAAAATAATATCATTTTTTATTTTTAGGTTTTTCCTTCAAAATTAATAAATTTTAATTATCTACATGTTGAATATATTGGCAATTTTAAAGGTTGATGACGATTATTCATTGGGTTGACTAAAACGTTTTGGTTTAAAATTTTTTGTTTTAAATTAACAGTAAAATAGATTTTTGTTCTTTTTATACATGTTAGTACATTAATAGATATGTATAGTTACCATTCTTATCAAGATAAACATTTTTTTTTTGGTTTTTGGGCCACACCCAGTGACGCTCAGGGGTTACTACTGGCTATGTGCTCAGAAGTCGCCCCTGGCTGGCCTGGGGGACCATATGGGGCACGGGGGATCGAACCACGGTCCATCCAAGGTTAGCGCGGTAAGGCAGGCACCTTACCTTCAGCGCCACCGCCCGGCCCCAAGATAAACATTTTTATCACTCCTAAAAATTTCCCTTGGACTATATTTTAGCAGTTATATTTTATCACTGTTCCCCAAATTATGACAACCAGTGAAATGGTTTCTATCATAATAGTTTCCTTTTGAGGTTACAGTATATTATGATTACTATCATATTTGTTTCATTTGAGGGGACCATACATTATTACTCTTTTGAGACTGACTTCTTTTTCTTAATATGTGAGATTAATCTGTATTATAATGTGTATCAAAGGTTTATTATTTTTATTGCAGAATCATAATCCCCTAGTTTTAAGTATATGGTCAATTGGTGTCAGTTTATAAAATAACTTTGTATGTTTGATTTATTCTTTTTACTCAACTTTGAAAGGTTATCTGAAAGATTTGGAACACCAACATGGGATTGCCATGGAGCTAGAAATGAACATCACCCCAAGATAAAAGTTTTAATACAGTGATAAAATAGTTTACACACACATACAAGAGAGCATAGTGAATTAGACAGCTGCAGAAATTGAAGTTTGACTTCCTTAACCCCAATCTGTCCCATTTTGAGTGTACTTTCTTGAACCAAAGTGAAATAGCAAACCATTTCCAAGATTCCTGTATAGAAATATTTTACATTAAAACCAAGATTTTGATAGGGAAATTTATTTACAAGAGTCTTTGAAGGAGTAAGTGAGCAAGAAGAAATGGCAAATGTGAGTGGTAGATTAATTTTTTCTGGCTGACATGGGAACAGGGATGACTCTTCTCTAGCAGGTTCAGAGGTCAAAACATTCATTCCTCAAATCACTTGTGCTTGTTCTGTGTGAAGTCTATCTGCACTTTCTGCAGTGGTCAGCCACTTGAGGGCCAGGAGGGTATCATTCTTAGCTGTTTTATCTGGTCACATATATTCAAGCTTTGCTTACTCCAAGAAATTCTGTAAGGTACCCAGTAATCTGTAATAAATGTCTTCCTTTTTATACTAGATATAGCTGACTCTTTTCTGCAATTAATTTTTTATTTCTCAAGTTGAGAATCGGGATTCACACTAAATTAATATTTGGACTAGCTTGAGAAACAACTCAATTGTTGTGTCTGAGGCAATCCATATCAATAATAAAATTGTTCTAATG
The DNA here is from genome assembly GCA_004027635.1 of Crocidura indochinensis. NCBI lineage: Eukaryota > Metazoa > Chordata > Mammalia > Eulipotyphla > Soricidae > Crocidura > Crocidura indochinensis. The sequence goes on along the minus strand of PVKC010042543.1, from coordinate 7,642 downwards.
ATGAAAAATGCATTTATTCATGCAAAAATAATTACTGAATAACTACATAAAAGATCTGAAACACAGCAATTGACAGCAAATTCCAAATCTATTTTATGCTGCTTCCATTATATAGGAGAAAGAATAAAATATGCAACCAAAAAAGATAATGTACTAGGGAGAAAAATCAGGAGGTGATGGTGGGGAGGGTTCAGGACATTAGGAAGGGTGGCCAGCAAAGATCTTACTGGGAAAATAATGTTTGAGTAAAGAAGGAGGAATATTTAGTTATATAAGTACAACAGCACTGAGATGGAAGCAAAAAGTAGGTTGATGACTTTTCAGAGACTACGTTAAGTATCAAAGAAAGCAAATACTAAGAAATTCATAGTAGTTATAAAAGACATATTTGATTGCTATGGGAAGTTAAAACTATCTGTGGAAATGGATGGGAAAACATGTGTATGTCATCACTAAAAGGACAATAAGAGTCCAGAGAAATAGTATTAGGGTTAAGGCACCTGCCTCTCATGTGGCCCACCTTGGTTCTATTCCAGGTACTACAGAGTCCTATAAGTATTGCTGAGGACCACCAAGGATCCCCTGATCACTCCCAGCACTTAAAAGCTCAAGAACATCACATAGCTGTGTTGGCCCAGAAAAGCTTGGGAGACCCTTGCCACAACACCTTCCAAAGAGACAAATAGCACTAACAGAACTCTTTTTTTCTAGTTAATTCTTTCTGTTAAGTATACATAGTTCTCTTTTTATCCCTTTCTCTATATATTTCAATATACTTAGAAAAATATTTATTAAGATTTCTTTCCAGCGGTTTTATTTACATTATATGATTAAACTTTCTTGATACATTTAGTATTCTTTGGAAAACCTAATTTTCAATGTTTATATAATCTTATTATACCCAGTAATATAGTTCATTAAACCATTCCCCTAATTTGGGGCACTTAGATGATTTTGTTTTTAATTATATTAGTAAGTTTTCTTGTGTAGAAACATTGTGCTTTCTCTTAATTCCTCCTTTTACTTTTGGTTTTCTGGGCCAAACCTGGTGGTGCTCAGGGGTTACTCCTGGCTCCGCATTCAGGAATTACTTCTGAAAGTGCTTAGCAATATTTTTAAATGAAATTTAAATAGAAAATGGCTAGATGCCATAAAAATTCACACACAAGAGTGATATATAAAAATTATTTACTATCACTAAGTTTAAAAACATGCATTATTTATTATCTTCTATCAAAACAGTGAGTATATAAATTATTATAGTCAAAATTCTGTGCTTTGAAATTCACAGATTGTGGTTAACAGTTAATTTGAAATTTTTGGAGATTTTCCCCATCAGAAACTTCAGAAGTACACAGATACTGTTTGATCCATTGATTTAAATCCATAGAAGAATAGAAGGAAATGTGTGTACAGATTATTTAAGGACATTTATTCTGAATTACTTGTACCATATGTTACTTGAAAAACTATGATTTTTAAAATTACACATATCCATTAGTGAAAACCTTGTACAGTTATTATAACTGTGTTATTAGAGGCTTTGATAACTCCAAACACTAGAATAATGGGAAAAGTAAATGCAGTTTACAAATAATTCGCAGAATATTCTTATATAAGCAGGAGACTTATTAGACACATTGCGAAAGAATTTTTTTAAAAAGAAATTTGGAGTTACTATCACAGACAGAATCAGATTAGTTCATGTAGAGTCAGCTAGGTAAACTTATGCAGTCAATGATCAGAAATAACATGGGTACTCCTTTTGATACTCATTCACAAATTCATGCCAAAAAGGATCTCTTGAGGTACGGCACTAACAAAGAGATCTCAAATATCTTCTCGGTGCTCAGCACCTCTGTACAAGTCTGTTTCTCAAATGAAAAACAAGAGCCACAAAAACCAGACCACACTAGTCATTGTACACACGGAGAACAAAAGAACTTGCTTGCCTGAGATTACACATGCTAGGCTCATGAAAAATACTCATCGCCGGATCCAACAATTGCTGCTACCATCAACCCTTCCCATTTGCTGCTCTCCTGGCACTCTTCCTAGTGCGTCCTTGTACTTCAGTTTGCTGAATCCTCATGCCCACCCTGAAGGGTAGGTATGTATTGCGATGATCTCCATCAAAATCAAGTAGGTGGGGACGTCGAGTCACAAGCTGCATCTGGATTTCATTGCCTTCTTTCTCCCCGCCATTTTATGCTCAGGCTTCTGAAAATTCAATCAGACGCTCCAGTAGCTTGCACCCTTAGGAAGTAATGTCCCCAGGGGCACACGTGTGTGTGTGTGTGTGTGTGTGTGTGTGTGTGTGTGTCTGTGTGTCTGTCTGTCTGTCTGTCTGTCTGTCTGTCTGTCTGTCTGTCTGTGCGTGTGTCTGTCTGCGCTGTCTGTGTGTGGGGTATGGAATAGGTGGGAGCTTTTAAAGACCCGCGGGCGGAAAACAATGTCTTCTAGCGCAGAATTCGACTTAGGCTTCATGCCCGGAGCACCCCTCCCGGTGTGTGCCCAGGGGACCGGGGAAAGCCAACCCTAGTTGAGCGGGGGCTGCCCCGGCCTTTCTCGCCCTCCGCGGCGTAATGAGGCTCCCGCCTCCACCCCCCACCCACTCCCCGACGGCGACGACGCGGTCCCCGAGGACCCGCGGGTTGGGCCGAAGCCTCCGCCCGGCCGTGCCACCTGCTCCGGCTCCCGCGTCCCCGCCCCGCGGCCCGCCCCACGCCGCGCCCGCGCCCCGCGGTCCCTCCTTTCCCTCCCTCGCTCCCTCCCTCCTCCGGCGTGACGGGAGCGCCGGCGCCGGCCGCTCGGCCGAGAGCGCAGCCGAGCTGTCAGCGGGCTGACGGGCCGGGGGCGAGCGCGCGGCGAGGCGAGGCGAGGCGAGGCGAGTCGAGTCCAGGCGAGAGGCGAAGGCGAGCGGAGCGCGCAGCCCTTGCGGCCCGGGAGCGGAGCGCGCCCGCCGGGGACGCTGCCTGGCTGCGAGTCGGCCGAGCGCCTCTGGCCCGAGATGATGCTCTTCACCCCCTGGTCCGCCCCGGGGAGGGCTCGCGGGCGGCCGTCGGGGTCTCCCCGCCGTGGGCTCTCGCCGCCCTGGAGCCCCGCCTGGATTTGCTGCTGGGCGCTCGCCGGCTGCCGGGCGGCCTGGGCTGGGGACCTGGCCGCCGCCGCCAGCCGCCCGCTGCCTCCTTGCCAGGAGGTGAGCCGCACCTGGTCCTTCACCTGGAGTTTGGGGGGAGCGGGCAAGGGGTTTCTGGAGCGGAGGGCAGGGAGGCGCCTGTTTATTTCTCTCCGCCTTTGCCTCTTGGTTTCTTGGTAGCAGGGATGATGAAGTTGGCCGCTTTGGGAAGCTGGCCCGGAGAGGGTGTGTGTCTGTGTATGTCTGGACTGTCTTTTGGGTGATGCTTTTTCTCTTCGCACTCGTGTTTCCAGGGCTCTGAAGCACTTTGGGGGGCCTCGGTGGTCAGGGGCGGGGGCGATTTCATTCAGTTGGGGAGGAGACTGGGGAAGCCCTGCCCGGAGGCCGACCCAGTTCTGCACCGCTCTTGCAGACCCTGTTACTGCCACATCAGGGTTCCCGCTTCCAACCCTGGTCTCTGCACCTCCTTTCCTTTCTCAGCCCCCCCCCCCGCCCCAGGTCTCCCCTCTTCCTCGTCGCTGCACCCAGTTCCCCATAACACCCTGGAGGCTTAAGGTTAAAACTGCGTGAGGTGTCACTTGGCATCCTTCTGGCAAAATATGCAGAGGATTTAGAACAAAAAGAGAGAAGGTACTTAGAGGAGCAGAGGGCTGGTGAACTCGAAAAGGAGAAAGAAGTGATGATGCACCTCCGGGGAAGTGCCCATCACTTGGCTGAAGCACTGCTGCTGGATACTGCATAGTTTGAGATTATTGTTGATTTATAACCAAGGAGAAATTATGGGTGATGAGGTTTCCTTCCGCTTTTAGCAAAACTGTACTGATGGTGCCTCCCCCCCCCCCGCAAATGTCCAGGGTTGTCATTGGTACTTTGTACTGGGTGTTTCCTTTTAATGTTCCAAAAACAAAACAAAACAAAACAAAACCAAAACGCATCCGCTTGATGAAAATCAATGAGGAAAGGAAGAACATTTTTGACCTACTTTGATTTTATTGGAGAGGATTTGAGGTGTATGAAGACTGGTTTTAGGAAGATTGCTAGGAATCAGAATGATGGGTCATTTTAATTTAGTTAGCAAAAATAGAGTAGCCATTCCCTAGAGAAGGGCCAGAACCTGCTCCTTTGTGTGTGGTGCTGTACTTTCCAATTTTACTCAGGCTGGAGTTAGAGAATATGCATGCAGGACACCAAATGTCACCTGAGGATTTTCATCATCCACTCTTAGGCAAAAAAACCCTAGGACAGATGAAACAATCCAGTCCAAAGGAAACATGTGTAATCACCAGTACTGTTGGCTCAACAAACAGCTGTGTTTAATTTCAGTTTTTAGTATATTGAGTTGTTTAATCTGCTCTCCAATTTGACCTATCACCTGGGAATCATTCTTTCAGGTTCCCCCAGGAAGCAGCTCTTTGGACAGTCTCAGTTTGAACAGCTCTAGTGGGACAGTTTAACAATGCCTTCAGCTAGTAGACCCAATAGGAAGAACATACATCTTTTTAAAAATGAAGGTCTTAGTATTATGATATTATTAGTAATGATTACTTTGCTTGAAAGCGTGAAAGGCAGGGTCAGTGGAAGTAATGTATTTTGGTCACTAATTCTTCAGATGAGCACATGTTCCACATATTAATATCTAGGGAATATTATTAATATCTAGGAAAAACAGGGAAAATTATACCCTAAGGCAGAAACTATGAAAGTAGAGCAAAGGAGAAGATAATGTTTAGGAAGACTTTATTCAGATTATTCTAGTCCCTTATGTAGTGGCTTTAGAAATTTCACATAGTTCCATCACTTGTGGTTTCAAGTTTGAATTTTCCCTCCAAAAATGGAGATAAAATAGATAACAGGATGCTATTGGTGTGCTGCCTCCAGCTTGTTGTGTTTGAGAAATATTGACATGCAGGCTAATTTTTATTCTTCCTGAAGACTGAAAAGTAGTTGGAAGATGATTGGGAATTAGGGGCTCTGTTGGAAATAGGAGAGCTAAGTGGCCTCTCCGGGCTGAATTTGCTTCTTTTGTTTGGTCTTTTACTGAGCTCATTTATAAAATTGATTATTACTTTCCCTACTATTGTTTTTCAGAGGAAATAGAAGAGCAGGCCTTTTTTCTTTTTAGCCTTTGGAGGTAGGGAGAGAGCGTCAAGTGACAGCTATGGAAATGTGGGCAAAGCTCTTGTGAACATTGAATTAAAGTAGGAATTGTGTGCGACTTTTGCTGTTCCATCTCTTCCCACACGTGATTAATAATCATGATGAAAGCCACATACAAAGAATATGCTATATGGTGGAGAGAGTTCCTCGAATTGTTATTGTAAAGTTAAGAGTCTGAGACAGGATGTTAAAGCTGAGTCTTAGTAATATGAGAAAATACTCGACTATGGAGAGGTATTCAGGTAATTCTAAAGTTAATTTTCTCCAAGAAGTTTGAACCTCATTCTCATTTATCATGTATTTTTTTTTATAAAATTAGTCATATTTAATTTACATCGACTCATTTTCATTCCCTATTTTTGGAGAAAAGTGTGAAAAGAGAAGTATAGAAAACTGTTCTGTGAGTAATCTAGCTATGATTGCCTGAGATCAGAAGAAGATGCCCTTTAAAGGCATTGTAAGATTAGTGGGGGGAGTTTCAGTTAGATTCTTGCAGAAGATGGGACTCTTGGGTGAAACTTATAAAATACTTCTTTTTTAAAAGCTGTAGATGATGAGTCAAAAGAGGAGAAAAATTATTCTTTTGGAATCAGTTGGTGATCAAATCAGCAGGGTGGAAGCACAAGTACAAACAGGAAGGTTATAGTTTGGAAGTCAGGGAAGTCAAATGTGCCAGCAGATGAAGGATAAAAATAGGATGTTACTTCAGTAAATGGACTTTAAAGGAGAAAAGAGTATACAGACTAGACATCCAAGAGAATAGAATAGATATTTTTGTGGCTCTTTTGTGGGGAGAATATTATAAAGGATGAATATGTTTCCTCATATATTGGCATATTTTTTGCTTGTAAATTTACAATAGTAAAAACTGATTGCCTGTATTCACTGTGAGGATAAGATGAAATTAATATGTTAAAGGAAAACATTTATATAAATGTGAGAGTTGGTTATTACTAAATTAGTAGTAATTATAATTATATTTCAGAAGAATCATAGTAAGTTTTCAGAAGTTGACAGATAGGGTACAAAAATTGAATGGAAAATTTGATTCATTAAAGAATAAGACTTAATGGGGTTGCCATAGTGAGAAAAATAAAAAGAGGCCAGCAGATGATTCAGAGTTGGAGTAAGGTATTAGAAGATAGAGAACATGAGTCAAGGAACAGAACTAAATGTATTGGGTGTGCATTATTTAAATTTGGAAATTAAATCACAGAATAACTTGGTTCATAGTTCACTGCTATATAAAACCTTCATAACATTATCTTGGTCTCTGAGAATCTTGACTAAATGATTCTTTGAACAAAAGTCTTCATCCACAGATACTGAGCTTGTATCCAGGCAAAATGTCAGATGATGTGGAGTTGCAAATTAAAAAAAAAAGTTGGTAAGGATGAGGCAGATATAGATAATTGGTGGCCTGGTGCCAGGGAGTGAGAAAGTAGCATTAGATCTAGTGGGAAGCGAATCAGAAAAGGACCTAGAGCAGGGGTCTCAAACTCGCGGCCCCCGCGGGCCATTTGCTTACAACATTTTGTGGCCCAAGGCCGGCCTTCAAATATCACAGTATTCACGAGTATTCGCTTAACGAATAATCGCAATAAAAATCGCATTAGTAAGAAAAAAAATCGAATTAAACATTCACATACCCCGAACAGTTCCTTTCGGGGTATGCAAATGTTTAATGCAATTTTTTGTGATTTTTTTCTTACTAATGCAATTATTTATTTATTTATTTATTTTATTTTAACACCTTGATTACATACATAATTGTGTTTGGGTTTCAGTCATGTAAAGAGCACCATCCATCACCAGTGCAAGGTTCCCATCACCATTGCCCCAAATCTCCCTCCTCCCACCCACCCCCTGCCTGTACTCTGGACAGGACTCCATTTCACTCATACGTTCTCATTATTAGGACAGTTCAAAATGTAGTTATTTCTTTAACTAAACTCATCACTCTTTGTGGTGAGCTTCATGAGGTGAGCCGGAACTTCCAGCTCTTTACTCTTTTGTGTCTGAAAATTATTATTATTGCAAGAATGTCTTTCATTTTTCTTAAAACCCATAGATGAGTGATACCATTCTGCGTTTTTCTCTCTCTCTCTGACTTTTTTCACTCAGCATGGTGGATTCCATGTACATCCATGTGTAGAAAACTTTCATGATTTCATCTCTTCTGACAGCTGCATAATATTCCATTGTGTATATGTACCACACTTTCTTTAGCCATTCGTCTGTTGAAGGGCATCTTGGTTGTTTCCAGAGTCTTGCTATGGTAAATAGTGCTGCAATGAATATAGGTGTAAGGAAGGGGTTTTTGTATTGTATTTTTGTGTTCTTAGG
>PVKC010042542.1:0-11936 GCA_004027635.1 Crocidura indochinensis | reverse complement strand
AAAAAAAAAAAGTGTGATCCTTAGGGGCTAGAGAAATAGCACAGCAAGTAAGGCATTTGCTTTGCATTCAGATGACCCTGCTATCCCATATGATCCCTTGAACCTCCAGGAGTAATTTCTGAGTGCATAGTCAAGAGTAAACCCTGAGCATGGCTACGTGTGGCCCCAAGGCATACACACTAAAATACCAAAGAGTGATCCTTGAGTGCATAGCCAGGATAACCTCTAAGCAACACTAGGTTGTCTTGAAAACAAAAGGAAAGAGGGTAGGTGTGCGGAGTGGAGGTTGGGGTAGTAGAATGCTTTCTATTTTCTCTAATATTATAGTAGCCAAAAGATCAAGAAGATACAATAACATAAATATTAGTTCTTCTCAATAGAGAATCAATAAAATACATGTAATTTTAAAGATGTTATATTGGAAGCCTTCCATCATCTCTAATTAGATCTAAAATTAAAGACTAGTATTGATTTAAATTTATTTAAAAATTTATATACATATATCATATATTCAGATATATACATATGTGTCTGTACATATATGTATGTTATATGTGCATATATACAATCTATATACATATATCTATGTGCACATGTAGATATATTCAGATATCCAGAAAAAATTCAAGTCTCTATATATTAACCACATTTTTTTCATTAATAAACAGAAGAATGTTTTAACATATTCTTCTTTCATTCTATATTTCCAACCATTAATGAGTATAAACAATAATGAAAATATTTTTATCTTCTACTGTATTATTTCTGTATTTATGTTTTACTATATAGTCATTTTATCTGATTTTAGATTTATTTTCTTTCTCTTGAATTTATAGATTATTTTTTATATCTTGTAGAAATTATTCCTTTTTTCTTACAGATAGAAAAGTATGATTTTCTTTGTTTTTTTCCATTTGTTTGTTTTGGGACCTCAGCTGGTGACACTCAGAGGTCTGGGGGACACTCTGAGTGTCTGGCTCTGCACTCAAATCATTCCTTGCTGGCTAGGGAATTGAACCCAGTTGAACGTGTGCAAGGCAAATGCCCTAACGCTATACTATTGCTTCAGTCAAAGATAAGTATGCTTTTAAAACAGGGAGAGTAGGAATTATATTTAACCCTACATAAATATAACCTGCAATACAAAAGAGAATAATAATTTAGTTTTATAGTCATGTTTCTATTTGTAGTTAATTTGAACTATAACAATAGGAAAAATTGCTGTTCGAAGTATTTTTAGTAGAAATTGGTTCAGTTGAGAAATATGCTTTTACTTTATTACACTGTCTCAAAGAATGTATACAAATTTACTTGGTCAGATCCTAGAGTATTAATTGAGCTAAAATTTTTTGGAGCCCCCCCCCCCCGGTGGCACTCAGAGGCTACTCCTGTCTCTCCACTCAGAAATTGCTGCTGGCAGGCTCGGGTGACCATACGGGATGCTAGAAATTGAACCTGGGTCCATCCCATGTCCACCGAATGCCAGGCAAATGTCCTACCGATGTGTTATCTCTCTGGCCCTGGAGTTAAAATGTCAAATTAAAACATCTATACATGGAAAGCCTAACACATAAGTAATTGGTAAATTACGTATTGTAATTTTTTGATGTGCTGCTGGTTAGGAATCAGGATCCCTTTGTGATACAATAACAAAGTGTTTTGCTGTTCGTTAATTATATGCTCATTTTTATATATTCCACATATTTAATAATTATTTGTTTTATTTACCTCATTTAACAATATAATGACCTCAATTATAATATATGTTAAAATATATTTTAAAATATGTTTGGATAGTATTCCATTGAGAATATATTGCATGATTCTTTTTTTCTATCATCAACCCATGGATATTTAAAGTTTCTGTGTGATTAGTTCTGCAATGAGCATACAAATTCAAGTGTATTCTGTGCTTCACGTTTCTATACTTTTTGTATAAATACATAGAAGTAGAATTGTTAAATCATACAATAGTTCTGTGCTAATTTTTTAAAGAACAGCCATGTTGTTTTCCATAGAAGTTTGTAAGGACTTACATTCCTACCTATAGTGTATGAGAGTTCCACGCCAAATTATGTTGTTTCTATTCCTTGATAATGTTCTTTCCTGTTATAGAAAATCATACTTTTGGGGACTAAAATTTTCTTTCCCATAATAATAAGAGATCTGGAATTTCTTTTCACTTTCCCCTTAAAAATCTGCACACATTATTTGAAAATGTGTTTATTTAGCTCCTTGACTGATTTATCATTGTGTTGTTTCACTGTTGTTGGGTTATATGATTTTGTTATATCTTTTATATATATTTGTCATATCTTTGTTATAATATCTTAGTAAATGCACTACAAAAGTTAGCACAGATTATTAAGTATCTTGTAAAAAGAGTGGGCAGGGCCTTTACTTTGAATATGGACAACTTGGGTTCTATTCCCAACACCCATATAGTCCTGTAAGTTCTGCTAGGAGTGATTCTTGAGCACTTCCAAAATATTTCTTGTGCACAGTTAGGTGTGATCCCCAAATATATATGTATATATGTATATAAACACCTTTTCAGAAATGGATAAAATTGTCTTTATTGTTGATTTTTATGACAGTGTTTTATGTACAGTAAATAATCTTTCTTAGCTTGGGGTTATCCAGTTTCTAAACATTGTCTTAGAATTTTGTAAAGTACTAAGACTATTTTTATTTTTACTAGATCTCAGAGTATAATATACATAGAAAAAATAATCACTGGACAGTGTTTTACCAGTGAACAAAATATTTTATATGTGAAAAATAACATCAGTATATGAAAGGTAATTTCATATATTTTAATAATTTCATATCTTTCAAATCTATTGTCTCATCTTTTCTATGCTACTATTCTAAATATGACCAACATGCAAGTATAAATGTGACATACATTTTTTCCAGATAGGACTAGTGGTTGGACTATAAAACTCTTCACATTTTTATGGGCTGGAGAGAGAGCACAGTGGTAGAGAGTTTGCCTTGCATACAGCTAACATAGGATGTATGGTAGTTAGAATCCCAGCATCCCATATGTTCTCCCTGGGCTGCCTGGAGTGATTTCTGAGTACAGAGTCAGGAGTAACTACTGAGCACAGCCAGGTGTGATCCAAGAACCAAAAAAAAAAATCTTCACAGCTTCAGAGCATGTTAATAGTTCTTTAGTAAATAATATATATGTAGAATTATTTCTTGTTTAATTTCTTCTTTGTAATTTTTCTAAATATACTGTAATTATAATTTAGTTTTGTTTTATGATGTTTTTACTCATTATTTTGGTATATTGATAACTGTCACTTATCTCATCAGTCCCAGTACAGATATAATTGTGTGAGCTGAGGTATGCACATACAATCCTGGAAGCCATCAATCTGTGAAGAATCACAAACTATACAGGGAATTACCTTCATTCAGTTTCATTTTTAAGTAATGACCACATATTATCAAATAGCCCATGAACAGCCTTGAAACCTTCTATATATTTCTACTAATAGTTGCATGAGTCTTATTTCACTTATAGGCTATAGAGTAAGATGTAGAACCCCTTACCTATGTCCCTAGCTTGCAGTGCTTCAGGGCTGACATCTAGAAACAAAAAGCACAATTATTATTTTTAAAATGTACTATTGAAATAATACATTTTAAAATCTTTTTGTTTTCTCTTGATGAATTTTAAAGTTTATAACATTTATTAAATATATTTGACAAAACTGCTTCAAGAAAAGAATGCCTCACTTAAAGTGGCTCATGAAAACAAGAGGCTCTTTTGGTACATTAACAAATTATTAATTTATAAATTTCTGAAAATAATAACTGAAAGATGTTTGCTACATGAATAAATAGGTTGAAGAAAATTAGAAAATAGGACGCTTTATCAAATAGCCCAGTCTACTAAAGTTCAAGTTCATTGTTATCACTAACAACAAACCCCATTACTTTAAGTTATTCTGAGAGAGCTAGACTTCATGACAAATTATAAGATGCTGTTTTTTCCCAACAATGTTCAGTTATTAGGAGCCTGTCAGCATGATGCAGTAGAGACCTTTCTAGGGTTTTTTTTACACCAGCATCCTTCTTCCCTATATTATCTATTTCCAAGAGAAAAACTTAGGTAAAAAGCAAATACAAAGGGAATCTGATCATGAATTTTGAGTTGATTGAGGGCTGATATCCAAGCAACACAGATGCTCTTTTTAAAGCATCTGGGCACAATGTGGAGCTGATAGTTTCCCTTTGGTTTAAAGCCAGAGGCAATAAATCTATTTAATGTCTTTGTATTTTATGGGCTTCTCTTCAATAATTTCTTTTATATAAATGATGCTCTGAATATGTGCTGTTTTTGTAGCTCAGACTCATTTAAGCTTTAGATTTCAATAGTGACTATCTTTTATTACTCAATAATGGATGAACACAGGAACTGGAAAAGTGTTTTGTGAAAAAAAATACACACAGTATTGAAAACCTAATACTTTTCCTTTCCATAAATGGGTATTGCAGATAGCAATTGTCTATTTCTGCTTAGCTGGCAGAAGGATTCAGAATGCTGTCTACTTTCTCCTTCACATGCTGATTTAGAATAAATGCAATTTCTTCAGGGCATGCTCCTTTTGAAACTCTTAGGGAAATATCTGAACCAGTAATGCAAACCTATAACTATGATTTCTTCAAAAATGCATATAGGGTTTTAATATTATTCTTCAGTGCTCAATGGAAAAATGCATAAAATGTGAATTCCTCTCCAGTTATATACAAATAGTACTCTTCTTAGGAGAGTAACTTTAGTTAAATGAAAAGATATCTAGGAGTTTCTAAAGTTTTCCTTCTGAGCATATATATTTGTAGTACTAGTCTTTGAACTAAAGTAAATGTGAAGTTACTTTTCAAGGAGAAAAAATTGGGGTTATCTGAAAAGAAAGTAGCTATTCACTCCAAAAGGAAACAAGTATTTTATAAAAGTTAGGTAATATGTAAATCATCTTAGATTTCTGTGATATATCTAAGAAGTTATCATTTTTGGCTATAGCGTGAGGGTTACAGTTATTTTATTGTTTGGTTCAGTTTGGGACCATACCTAGTGATGCTTAGGGTTTACTCTTCAAGAAGAGAGGAATAACCCTTAGGAACGACTCTTAGTGGTTCTCAGAGGACCATACAGGATAGTAGGTATTGGATTTCAGTTGACCACATGCAAGGCAAATACCTTAGACTGAACCATTTTACTATCCCCATGAAGGATACACTTTTACCAGAAAATACTTAGAAGATCAGAGATATTTTTTCCATTGCTTACATTGCAGTGTGACTAGCAATTAGTCCCATCATGTATAGATACTTGTGAATACAGTATCTGGTAAAAGAAAAGATGTTGATGATGAATTTAATAATACACTAAAATAACTTTGCTTGCTATTAATCATTTTATTTATGTACATTTTCAAAATACTAATGTAATTGCCTTATCATCTAAATTTCTGCCATAGTATGTCTAGAGCTAGAAATTAAAACAGTTTTAATATCTATAACACCAGTAAAATATTATATTTTAATGTATCATACTGACTTTTGGATCTCATTTCCTTCTGTTGGTTATTATTATGTTTCTGATGCAGATTATTTATGAACATTTTGTTATATTCTCATATCTAGGAATAAATATCCCTCACATCTTCTCCTATTTTAGAGTTTATAATTTAAAGAAACCTGTTAGAGCTGATTCTGTCTGGCATAAACCTTGCAATAGTATCCCAACCAGAAAGAAGGTAACTATTGAGTGTCAATTATAAGAGATAATATATATCATTACGCATATAATGGTCACCAGGGAATGTTAGGACAAAGGACTGCCCAGTATATTCAACACTGAGATCTTGATATGGTCAATCAGGTTTCAATATCTACCACCCTATCATATCCCAATCCTTCCAGGAGAAATCTGAGCGAAAAGCTAAGAGTAAGCTGTAATAACAACGGGGTGTGATGTCTGCCCCAAAATGAAAAGATAAAACAAAGAACTAGAAGTCTGTCTTACCAAGTAATTCTGTTTTATCAGAACATCCTCAGTTTCTTCAAAGGAAATAAAATTACTTTAGTGCCACACATGCTTGTGTTAGACTTAGGATGGTCTTTCATGAGATGTATTTCTTTATTAGTATTTTGACATTAATTTATTTATTATATATACAGGGTAAAAAGTCATTTTACATAATCAAATAAGTCTCAAATCTCAGCTTAAGATAGTAAAATTATTATTACATGTCTATTAGCTGGCTACCTTTTTTAGCCCTTTATATATTAACTAGTATGAATGATGTTGTTAGCTATACTAGGACATAAAAGATCTCAGGTTGATGAAAGGTTTCCATTCATAATGATGAATATTATTTACATGTGATCCCCTGAACACTGCAGAAGTGATCTCTGAGCACAAAACCAGGAATAAATCCTGACCCATGCCAGAGATTCTGAATAAAGACACACAAAAAATCAAAGCATATTAAGAAAATTAAGTGAAGACTTAGATCACATCTAAAACATATCCAAGAGATTAGATAGATACTACAGTGGGTAAAGTACTTGCTTTATACATAGTCAATCTGGGTTTTATCCTGCCATCCCATATGATCCCGCAAAGTACTGTCAGCAGTGGTTCCTGAGCCGGGAGTGAGCCTTGAGTATAGCCAGAAGTAGACCCAAATAAAACAAAACAAAAACATACAATACAAAGAGAGAGGCACACTGAATGTGTTCTAAATTCTAACTATATGATTGTGGACATAACTCAAAGGGGTGAAATATGTACAAGGAATGGCCTTGCAAACTGTAACACTCCTTGCCTGAGCAACACCATGTCCCTGGACAGCACTGGACAACCAGGCTTGCATTGTGCACACATCTAAAATAAAAAGTGCTGAGAAGCTCTCCTAGAGAGCTGCCTATCTACAGAGATAACTATATGAGTTAGGGCTCCAAGCTAAGTACACCTGCTAGTGAAATTCTAACTATTCTTTCAGATTGAAGAAATTTTGGAATGAATGCTAAGGTTATTTCATTTAACAAAATGAAGAGTGCCAGGATGCAACCAGTTCCATGACAAAATTGTTTTTTCATAACTCTTCTCATTCTCTATTTTCTTCTCTCTTCATTTATTTTTCTTTTACTAATTATATATTATTTATATAATGCATTTCATTAATGCCAGTATCTCCCAAGTACTAATTTGCAACCCTTAATAAAAAATAAAAGGAACTTAAAGGAAACATATTTCTTCTTTTCCCAAATCAAAGAGACATATACAGACAGATAGACAAACAACAAAGAATAACTCTGATTAGCTTGACCTTTGATGTAACATTGACTGGTCAGATAAAAATTTATGACACACTATTGTGTAAACTAATGCTTATAGTGAAGAAAAGAAGTTGTCTCTAATGAAGTGAGGTAATTTTTCTGTTCTATTCCAAGAACAAAAACAAAATACAAGAAAAAAATACACCACTCTTAAAACTGATGTTTTTACTTTTATAATCTGCATGTGTGTGTCTATTTATACGGATGTATTTCGTATTTGGAAGTCTTATTCTCAACTACTTAAAAAAGTCAAATCAGATTAAGGAAAAGTACAATGACCAATTATTTCTTTATTAATTGTACTGTAGGGTATCAATGATATTAAGAATTTTCAATAAAGTGACTAGTGCTGAGAAAATCAAAACAAGCTATGAAAATTTTCTTTAAAACTTGTATTTATATGTGCCATTGAAAACTTAAGTAAATAGCCGATTAGGGTTTGGTTTTGTTTTGTTTTGGGGCCACACCTTGCAGTGCTTAGGGGTTTCTCCTGTCTGTGCACTTAAAAATCACTCCTGGCATGGTCGGCAGACTATATGGGATGCTAGATATTAAACCTGGGTTCAGATGCATGCAAGACAAACACTCTACTGGATGTGCTCTCTCTCTCTGGCTCCCTGGGTTTATTTTATTAACTTTACTTTTAGTGGAGAAGTTATTTCTTGCTGTTATTTTGGCCTTGGTGACAGTGCTCTGGATTTATTCATGGTTTTGCACTCAGGTATTACACTTAACAGTGCTGAGGGGATCATAAAAATTCTGTTTATAGAACCTGGCTTGGAAACATGGAAGACAAATTCTTTAACTTATGTACTATATCTTTAGCACCTGTTGAGATCTTTTACAATATTAATAATTCTGCATTAGCATATTGATAAAGCTGCTGTGGATTTTTCCATTTAAATTCCTATTATTTTTAAGTTAATGCTTAGTACTATAAGCATACATTAAAATTCATATAGAGTTTACATTCACATATTTTTTCTTACCTTCATTTTAAAAGTATATGGACTCCCCATGAGAATAGTTTTACTAAATATTATGATATTATTGAAATTATTGAAATTAATAATGATATTAATAAAATACTACTTTAATATTTGATAATATACAGCTAAGCCATGAAGTTCTAGTTCTTTTTCAATTGATAACCATTATTTTTGTATCATAGGTAGAAAAAAGGAATATATAATAAAAACTATTATAACCAATAAGACCAAATACTTTGTTAATTTTATTGATAAACTAAATTAAATTTGTTTGGTTTTTATATTAGTAAATTTTGACAAAACTTGTTCTCAGAGTTTGTTTGTTTTTTTTTTTGTTTGTTTTATTGCCATACCTGGAGATGTTTAGGATTTATTCATTGTTCTGCATTAGGAATTACTCTTTGTGGTGCTTGGTAGATTATATAGGATGCCAGAGTTTGAACTGGGTTGACATCATTCAAGGTAAATGCCCTACCCACTGTACTATCTTTGGGCTCCTGTTATTATTTTTAAAGGGAAATATTATTAGAACATTGCTACTAATGGAATGTCATTCTTAGCACAATACATATTATATTATCTGCCAGGAACTTTTTAAAACATGGACATTTTGGTAGATTCTGCATTGATTATAATTTTATGTATTTCATTACCCAATACTATTAAACATTTAAATTTCAATTGTGTTTAAACATATGATACTCATTAACTTCATAAATATACTATATGAGTTATCAATGACTTAATTATATTTATTACAGAGGTAGAATAAAATGTATTTTTCTCATCTTTTAAGATATTTTCTTTCTGTCTTAAACTGTTTTTATATTTTCATATCAACTATAAAGTGGTGGTAACACTCTAGTAATAACAAAATTAAATCAAAAAACAATTTTAAATCAACAAATAATATAAAAATTTATTTTTAGAACACCATTTAATTTTCATTATGTGCAAAAATAACATTTACCATGTATTCATACCACAAAGAACTATAAAGGGCCTTTATTAAAAAAAAACAATTAAGATACCATTTTGACTAGAGAAACCCAGAGAAGAGAGAGAGAGAGAGAGAGAGAGAGAGAGAGAGAGAGAGAGAGAGAGAGAGAAAGCCATACAGATTGGGAATTAAAGAGACTAACATTGTCTATTTACCTAAAATAGAGAATAAGAGTGTGTTACACCCAAGTATAGTAGTTTTTCAGAATGATATAACTCCTTAAGACTGCATAAGTGTTGCACTATATGAATGAATACTACAAGGCTCAAAAAAAATTCAAACCAAACTGTACTTAATTTATATAACAAAAATGAGAAAACAATAACAAAATTTCCTTGAATTTTCTGCCTGCTAAAGTGTACTTTGCCTAGTGTCAGTCAGAATGGCATATTTAGAGATCTACATATTTATTTTATGATCAAATAGTTTATACTAATGTTCACTTTTAAGTGGGATTTTATGAGTTTCAGGACTTTCACTTTCTCAGTACCATACTGAACATTTAACTGAGCCAAAAATTCTTTATGCAGCTGCTTTTAAATTCTTCCTTCTTGGCAACCATTGACAATAACTAACCCAGTGATTAGTTAGTCTTTAAAATATCACTGTTTTAAGGTCAGAGAGTATCACCATTTTAAGATCAGTATTTACAATGCCTATTACATTGATATATATGTATTACAATACATAGGTATTGTAAATCAGGGCCTTGTTTTTTCCTAGGCACTCAATATGGTCCCTTGAGCCTCACCAGAAGTGATCCCTGACCACAGAAACCTAAGCACCACCAGTGTGATTCCCCAAAACATCACCTTTCTAAAATGTTACATAGTTGGAACAATGCAGCACATAGAAGAAACATACAATACAAATAGCATTTTAGACCAATTTTAAATTTTATATTCACTTAATAATATACATTTATTTCTCCCAGGTCTTTTTATGGCTTTAAAGCTTATTTAATTTATTTATTTATTTTGTTTTTAGGACTACACTTCTCAATGTTCAGGCATCACTCAGGAATAACGACTGGTGATGGTCAGGGGATCATTTGGAGTATAGGGATACAAACTCAGGTCAGCCACATGCAGGAGAACCATGCTACCTGCTGTACTATAACTCTGACCAAGCTTATTATTATTATTAATATTAATTATTATTGTTATTATTAGTAGTAGTAGTACTAATTTTGGTTTTAGAGCCAAACATCCACTGGCGCTCAGAGGCTACTCCTGCCTTTTGAGCTCACAAAACGTTCCTGGCATGCTTGGGGAACCATACAGGATTCTGGGAATCAAACTCGGGCCTGTCATGAATCCGCCAAGTGCAAGGCAAAAGCCATCTCTCCTGCCTCAAGCTTATTTCTTTTTAAAGCCAAATAATATTTCATTGTCCAAATGGACAGCAGTTATAAATCCACTAAAAAGCATCATGGTTTCCTCCACATTATTTAATAAAAATTAGTTTATTGAAACACCAATGTCTATATTACTGCTCATAATAGTTAATTTTCCATATTTAAAGTTTTTCATAATAGAGTGTCAGTCATATAGTGTACAACATCCTTTACAATTGCACATTTCCTACCATCAGTGTTTCCAGTTTCTCTCCTGTTCTCCTTCCTGCCCACTCTCCTGTTGGAATCTCCAACTTCCTGTCTGGATATACTTTTACTTAATAAATATTGAGCTTTCTTGCAAGTATGGTCATCATGAATTCTTTCTATATATACATATGATTCAGATAGTTATGTCTGTGATATTACTATTACTAACAATAGCAAATTAAACAGCTTTCAGCAGTATATTCAGTGAAAGCTGATTTCCAAACAATCAGAAATGCATGTGATTAAAGAAAAGTTATTAAGTTATACTTGATTTCTTGACATATACCTGAAATATTTACAAGATTTTAGAAATATTCAGTAAAATAATACCTTTTGTTGAATTGAAAGTGAAGGGAACAAAGTAAATGAGTTATGAAAAGAAAGACATTAATTTGGGAATCTTATGAAATGATGAATGTGTTACTGAAATATAGACAATGTATTTCAAGTTATATGAATTCAATATTCCCCCCAAATAACTTAACCAAAAAATAAAATATATTAACAAAATTTCTAAATGACATCATAAAAAGAAGGTAAACATTTTAGACAATTTATAATTTAGGTAAAAGAATCATAAAAATGGCAAACAAAAATGTTTTATAAAATGGGATGTATTTTAAGGTTAATGCTTTTTAAATATTATTAGTCATATTAAAATATGCTTTAATTTCCATTTTATAATTATTCTGTATGCAGCAAATTTGTACATGGCAGTTTGAACAGTAATATATGAATTCAAATAATCTGATTCCTCTTTCCTCCCTAGAAGTGATACATAATATTATATTTATGTATGGTTACTTGTACTTATCTATTGCTTTGTTATTTACCTCATTAAGAAATGCCCTCAGGAACTGAAAAACCTGTATAGAGTACAGGTGGGGGTGGGTTGGGAGGGAGGGAGTTTTGGGGCACTGGTGGCGGGAAAGTTGCATTAGTGAAGGGGGTGTTTATAAAAGAAGTTAAAGAAAAAAAT
>PVKC010042541.1:0-11938 GCA_004027635.1 Crocidura indochinensis | reverse complement strand
GGCTCACACCCAGCAGTGCTCAGGGGTTATTCCTGGCTCCATGCTCAGAAATTGCTCCTGGCAGGCACGGGGGGCCATATGGGTCACTGGATTTGAACCGATGACCTTTTGCATGAAAGGCAAACGCCTTACCTCCATGCTATCTCCCGGGCCCCAGTTTGGGTTTCTTAATTCTATTGTCAATTACTTTGGCTTGGATATTTATATCTGACCACTTTTCCCCTCAATGTTCCTGAGACCACTTGATGCATAGGTTTCATTCATTCTTTTCTTTCTTCTCAATTTGTAAGCAGACATAGAAATATGAGGCAAAACAAAATGATTCAAGTTCTAAGGTTCTATGAAGAAGGTGTGAGTCCCTATCTAGAAGATATTAATAAAATTAAAATGGGCAAATGTGGCAATTTTTTGTTTGTTTGTTTGCCTAGGTGCAGTAAAAATTGGGAAATTAGAAAGGAAGTTCTATTGGCCCAAGAGATACTGTGTATATTCAACCATGCAGTATACTGTTAAAGGACTGACTACAGGTATGTTGGTTGTCCAACCCTAAGATCTGTCTTTATGGTCTCAGGAGAAGTTCTGCTCAGTCATGGTTATCTAAGTCAATCTTTTGTAATTAGAGATCTTGGTTTTTGAAAAGATCCCAGGACGAAGTCTAGGGTAGAGTCTTCATTTATGGTCCCAGGAAAAGTTCTGCTCAGTAGCAGTTGTTATAGTTAGTCTTCTGTAATTAGAGATCTTGGTTTTTGCAGAGATTCTAGGACAGAATGTCTTCTGATTTCATCTCTTGATTAGGTGCTGAGGTAGGGCAACCTGCCCTTAGATCAAACTGCTACTATCTCCAAGTCATCTAGGTATCATATGAACCTACCCTGAAGCAGATTATTAAGATTGGTTTTATTAAGGTTTCAATTAATTAAATAGATCACTGTAATCTATCAATTTATTCATAAATGTGAGGATTTTTTCCTTAATACATACAATTTGACAAACACCATCACCATAATCTAAATAACCACAGATCTCTCAGTGTTATCCATGTGAATTTATGACAGCATTTTTAATAGGAAATTTTGCTAGGACAAGAAACTTGACAAGTTTTGTTTTGTTTTGTTTTGTTTTTTGCTTATTGGGCTACACCCGGTAATGCTCAGTGGTTACTCCTGACTATGTGCTCAGAAATTGCTCCTGTCTTGGGGGACCAGATAGGACACTGGGGATCAAACTATGATCAGTCCCAGGTTACACCATGCAAGGCAAAAATGCCCTACCACTTACACTATAGCTCCAGCCCCAACTTGACAAGTTTTGAATAATTTTATTGTTCAGAGAAATTCAGTTAAACAAAAATTAACATTTTCCATTCCAAAAGATATCATCAATTGACAGTTTATTTCCCAAATATTTTAAAACACTTCTTTGTAATATTTGCACACATTACTTTGTTGATTTTACTCCTGATTGATTCTTATACCATAATTTATCTAACTATAAAAATAAAGTATCTGTTTTATAAAACCTAAAACAAACTCTCAAAAATACAAAATCATATTAATTTTACTTTATTTTGAAGAATTACTAAGATATTTTTGTTGTTCTGCTTAACTAATATATTGCTATGAGAACTTTTAGCATAGATACATTTTGTGTTGTACAGTATTAGAAGCACAACTCACATATTACAGAATATAGTTTATTGTTAAGTAAAACAAAGGCTTGCTATCATTGTCAAAATAATTTCACATACAAAATAATTAATTATAGCTAGTAAGTAAAAACTTGTAAAAATATTTAACTAATTGAAATCTATTTTCCCATACATTTTGTCTATATACATCAATACTTATATTTATATTATAAGAAGTCACAGAAAACAAACCAAATGATATGCCATTGCTATATTACCAAAAGTTATTGTAAACATATTTGGATAAGAGCAATATTTTACTTCTTTTTCTTTATCTTTATGCTTATTTAGATAGACCATACCAAAAATTCTGTATAAGACATTTGACAGAAAAAAAATCATCAGAAAAAAATCCTAAAATTGATTTCCTACTTCTAGCAAAACAGATGGCTATTTTAAGCAGAAATAATAGAGACAGGCAGACAAATCTTACAATTCTACTATCAAAAGCTATCCATAAAATTTGGAGTTCTCCAAGAGCCATGAAAAGTACTTTACTAAGATATGTGCATGTATGTGTGTGTGCATATGTGTGTGTGTTTGTGTGTCTATTGGGAGGATAACTGGAGAGTGAAGACAAAATTATCATAATCACCCGTAGCTAATTATCTCCTTCAGTAAACAGGAATTTAGCAGAAAGAAAGTTAAATGAGAAATTAGATAAGGGAAAATACTCTAGGGGACTACAAAGGCCAGGGAAATGAAGTACTCCAAAGACTCAGTTGGAAGCCTTCTCTCCAGCTGGACACTAACAGTGCCATGACCTCCAAAGCCTGTAGTGCCAGCTGTTTCTTCCAAGGTTCTATAAAGAGAGTGCCACTGTCTGAAATTTTATTATCAATTTTATTGGAGACTAAGTTGGAGGTGGTGAAATAAAATATTACCACAGTTGAAAGAATCTTTTAGAAATCCTCAAATGAATAAAAAGTTCATGATATAATACATGGAAGTTTAATTGATATGATAAAAAATACAAAACATCTTGACATTGGCTGCAACTTGGATAGAACTGGAAGAAACCATGCTAATTAAAGTGAATCAGAAAGAATAAGATAAAGAACAGAAGATTTCACTCACCGTGTATAAAGCAGGTAATTAGACAACTCATAGTGGAAATAACCCTAAGATAAAGTCAATTAAATTGGAGGACAGTCATGGGAATTGTTGGAATCTTGTTTGTAATTTACAATTGCTTAAGCTGTGTCATTAAGTTATTATATAGGCCCTTCTTTCCCTATGAATTTTTGTGAAGCTATATATTTTCCTCTTCATACCTCTTTTCTTTGTCCCTCCTATTCTGACAACTTGCTATGTCATCATTTTTGTATCCAGAAATACTTTATTTCTTCTTTAATTTCTCTGACCAGTTTGCTATTCAGTACTTAGCTGCTTAATATCCATGTGTAAAGCAATTTCTACATTTCTGCTTGTAATTGTTATTTTTCTGTGCATGATTATCTGAAAATATATTCAATACAATTTCTATTCTCTTGATTTTATAGACATATGTTTTGTGCCCCAACATGTGGTCTGTATTGAAAATATTTTATGTCTATTGGTGAAAAAATATGAATTCACTTTTAGGAAATGAAAAGCCGTATATATGTATGTATAGATACATATATCCATACATTTTTAGAACATACATATCTGTATATATAGGGCTGAAATCTTGTCATCTTGATATTAATATGGCCACTGAGACTTTTTTATTAATGTCTTTTATTTTTCTTAAAACCCATAGATGAGTGAGTCTATTCTGCGTCCATCTCTCTCCCTCTGACTTATTTCACTCAGCATAATATATTCCACATACATCCATGTATAGGAAAATTTCATGACTTCATATCTCCTGACTGCTGCATATTATTCCATTGTGTATATGTTCTACAATTTCTTTAGCCATTCATCTGTTGAAGGGCATCTTGATTGCTTCCAGAGGATGGCTATTGTAAATAGCACTGCAGTGAATATAGGTGTGAGGAAGAGATTTTTGTACTGTTTTTTTGTGTTCCTAGGTTATGTCTCTAGAAACTGTATAGCAGTATTGTATGGGAGTTCAATTTCCAGTTTTTGGAGAAATCTCCATATCACTTTCCATAAAGGTTGGAGTAGACAATATTCCCACCAGCAGTGAATAAGAGTTTCTTTCTCTCCATATCCTCACCAGCACTGCTTGTTCTCAGCCACTCAGTCTTTTTAAAGGTGTTATTTGCTTGGATGATTGTATTCCAACCTTTGATTTTTGAGGGTTTGTTTTCTTTGACTATTCAATGTGTTTTCTGAAGGCACCACAAATTTGGATTTAATTTTTATATCAATTTCCACTCAGTTATCTTACTTGCCCTATCAAGTCTTTAGCCATTAAGAGATACTAATATCATATAATTTTATGCCATATTTTGTCAAATTCTCATGTCTGTGTATTTTGTTTTGCCTCAAAGGAGCCATTTTAAAATTTTTTAAATTTGTTTTGTGAGTTTATGAAATTCGAGAGATTTTTTTTTATTCAAGAACCTGTATTAATTTCTTCACATCTGAATGAGAGCCTAGCTGGGTGAAGTATTTTTGGTGAGGTATTTTATTTCATTGAGTTTTTTTTTTTTTTTTTTTTCACAAAACTGCACCACTGCTTAATGGTCTTAAATGCAGTTTATGTGTATGTTTTTTTTTCTGTGCTAATGAATTTTATTATTATTTTAATTTTTGTTATATTTTTCTTTTATTTAAGCAGCATAATTATATACATGATTGTAGTTGGGTTTCAGTCATAAAAAGAACACCCCCTACACAAGTGCAACCTTCCCACCACCAATGTCCCTAATAATAAACAAGCAAAATATATAATATAATTGTTAGCAAATGTGAAGAAGACATCAAAGACAAACACAATAATAGTGGGATACATCAGCACTGCCCTGTCACCCTTTGATAGATCAACCAGGCTGAAGTCCAGCAAGAATGTACTAGCTCTCTTGGGGCTGGAGTAGTGGCTTAAGCAGTAGGGTGTTTGTCTTACATGCACTAAACTAGAATGGACTGTGGTTTGATCCCCAGCGTCCCTGATGGTCCCCCAAGCTATGACCGATTTCTGAGCGCATAGACAGGAATAACCCCTGAGTGTCACCCGGTGTCCCCCCCCCGCAATAAAAAAGAATAAACTAGTTATGAAAAGAGAAATGGAAGAAAGTGGACTTGTAGATCTATAGGGCACTCCATTCTCTGACACATTCTCTAATATTTTGAGCATCATCATGAACCACTTAGAATCAAAGCTCCAAAAATAACCTCTGATCACCTCACCAGTTGTGGTTCAGAAGAGCTAACCAACTAGCCATTTAACCATCTAAATAATCTTCATCAAACTTTTACTTCTTCTTTTTTACTTCTTCTTATTTTTTTTTTTTTTTTTTTTGGTTTTTGGGTCACATCCGGCAGTGCTCAGGGGTTACTCCTGGCTCCATGCTCAGAAATTGCTCCTGGCAGGCACGGGGGACCATATGGGGCACCGGGATTCGAACAGATGACCTTTTGCATGAAAGGCAAACGCCTTACCTCCATGCTATCTCCTGAGCCTTCTATTTACTACTTCTAAGAACTTAATTTTAGTGCATACTTGAGAATATATTCTTTAGGAATATATAGCAAATACTACTAAAAAGATTTAAAATTTATCAAATGAAAATCATGACTGCACACAAAGTATTTTGTTTGTTCAGCTTTTGAAGCTATCTACAGTCAATGGAACTCAGAGCTCACTTTTGATTCTCCTCTCAAGGATAACTCCTTATAGGGCAGGTGATTTGGGGCAGGTATCAGAAGTAATTTTTAGATTTAAATGGAAGGTCATTTATGCAAGTCAACGGCCTTATTTGTTATATTATCTCTTCACACATATAGTTTTCATACCCTTTATGTATTAGTGGAATATACATATATTCAATACACAATATTGGAAAGATCGGCATACCTTGCAGTGCTCAAGATTTACCCCTGACTGCCTCAGAAATCACATTTGATAGTGCTATGGTGGGAGGTCTTGTGTAATCCCAAGGATTGAACCAGAATCCCAAGATTTGCGTGAAAAGATGTCCTCTTAATGCTCTGGATTGATGAATACACTTTTAACATCTCAAATATATAATCATCTTGTTATTTTTTTTGAGTTTTACTTTTCCACTATACAAGATGCATTTAAAACATAAATGATTTCAAAGCTCACTACTTTTAAAATGATTTGTTTCTTGGTTAAGATCATTTCATAAATTGATATAAATTACACACTTACACACATGAATAGGCATTAAAAAGAGCACAGATGTCTGAGATGATTTACACATCTGTTGACAAGTGAAGAAATGTTTTATGTGTTAAAATGCCTCCTCCCTTTTTCTTCTGTTATTGGTAAATATTATCACTTAAAAGAATATAGTACCAATTAAAGTAATGATTACCAGAAGATGAATTCTTTACACATGTAACCCCAGTGATTGTTTTATTTTACATTTTTATTTTAAAAGACCAACACATGGAGATTTTTATGTATAGAAAGTGAAATTCACCTAAAATCATATTTGTTATGATTAATTAATGCTATATACTAGTAAATTTATTAGGAATTATGTTGGGATATATTATGACATCAAGTGACTCGGGTTTACTGTTAGTGGGTAGCAAGACAATAATTAAAAGCACTTTCTAATTACATATCTGCATATTTTATATTGATATAAATAGCTACATTATTTTCATGACACAAAGAGAATAAAAATCGAGTCATGATTTATTGCCAACTATGGCAACTTGTGAAAAAGTAGCTAAGCAAACTGAACATGTAAACTTTAAACAATAATATACATATTTTAAAGAATAAAGTAATCTAAATAATTAATCATTATAAATGTATTATAAAGCTGACACTTATTCAATTTAAATATTGTCAGCTTTAGGAAATATCTAATAATATCTTTTTTATTTTTATTAAACATATAATTTTTATTTTGACCATAGTGGCCTACATATCTTTCACAGTAATATCTTGGGTACATAACTGAAGGGGGGAGAGCAGATAATATATGGGAGGGGCTATATACACTATAGATATGAGTTGTTTATAATTTAAGTTTGTCTCTCAAGGAAGATTCCTATTTCTTTGTGATCTTGCTCACATATAAACTTATAGAAGTCAGCTTAGGTATAGCTTAATGGCAAGAGGTGGGGAGAGCAAGAGATAAGCTGAGTATAGAAAGATAGGTAGGTAAATATAGTACTGTAAGGTAAAGAAACTAATAGATCAACTTTTGGTTACATATAGGTTTTGCACTCGAGTACTAAACATTGTGTTTGTGAAGTCTAACTATATAGGTGTTTACCATATGCAGTATTTCTGCAGCACCTTATATATCCACTTTCCTTTCCTAAAGAGGAGGTAACAGTGTGGTTTTTATTTATTGAAATATCTAATAATATCTTGAAGTTGATCAAGCAGCATATTTAAATAATCAATAGAAAGCATATTATCTTTTAAACTAAAACACTTATTATTTTGATCAGTATCACATCCAATGGTGATGAATGAGTGTGGCATTCACTCAGACTAATATTTTTTTGACTGTGAAGTCTAAACTTTTGTATTTAGGCCAACAATGAGGGCTTCAAGTTCTAAAAAAAATCTATGAGCCACGAGGATATATGGTAAAACTCAGACGAAAGTGAGGGATTAAATATAATGCCTTACATATACCAGTATGATTCTTATACTTCTTTAAAATATATCTATGGCATCATACATAAAGAATATAGTTTTGTGAGAATAATTCAAAGTCATCCATAGGAACAAAAATCTAGAGCTGGAGTGATGGTGCAGCAGTAATTGCTTGCTTTGGATGCATCTGACCTAACATGGACTGCATTTCGATCCCCTGAAGTCCCTTATGGTCCCCCAAGTCAAGAGTGATTTCTGAGTGCATAGCCTGGAGTAACCCCTGAACAACACAGGGTGAGGCCCCCAAACCAAAAGAATAAAAATAAATAAAAATCTCTTTTCTTAAGATTTGAAATCTTTACAATAATGTTTATTTTATTTTAAGCTTATTCATGTATTATGCAAATATTTGATATATAATAATTGTTTAATGATCACACTTTTCTTTTTATTATATCTACTATCAATTTTATATTTAGCTATCATAGATGATGCATGTAAGACAAAAATTATTGAAATTGGTTCTTATTTATCCAGAAGCCATGACTTTTCTTTTCTTGTTTATTTGCTTTTAGTTTGATTTTTGAACCATACCCAGTAGTGCTCAGGCTTTATTCCTGACTCTGTGTTCAGAGAACATAACAGGTGGTGATTAAAGGACCATATGTGCTGCCAAATGGAACTGAGTTTGCCACATGTAAGGCAAGCACATTAAGTACTGTATTTTTTTCTCACCTTCAATTTTAATTTTTGGGTAAAGCATTTGCATATATTTTTGAATAATCTATCATGTTTTCATGGATATACATTAAACTTTTATAGAGATCATAAAGCAAATAAATTTCTTTTAAATTATTTCATTAATTAAAAAACTTTTCTTAGCTGAAAAATATTAATATAATGTATTTATTTGTTGAACTTAAATGTAGAAAGTATAATAAAAACCTTACTTTTTAATTAAAGGGTTAATAAATCTTATATTGTTTAGTAAGAGACTAAACATTTCGAGAACATATTAACTATAGTAAAACATATATGCATGCAATTTAACAGTATGAAATATTTTTTGAAAATATAATGGCAGCAAGAGTGTGTGATAAAATTAAATTTAATCTTAATGCTGATTAAACTATAAGATTCACTCAATCTTTTTTCTGTTTAGTAGTAACTGGAATTTTCTTATATATAAACAAATGAATTATATGTGCATGCTACAAATGAGTATAATCGAGTATAAATTATGTTCTACAATATTAGTCAGATTCATTTTTATGTAGAAAGATGAGAGATAATTGGAAATTATATTTTAAGTAGATATGCCATTTATATATGGCATTTCCAAACTCCAATTTTAGTTTTTAGATATTATATAAAATTAGAATTGATTATACACAATATATTTTAAAATAATTATCATTAGAATTATCTAGCATTGAATTTGAAATTATTTTAATTGAATTCAATTCAACTACGATATTTATAAATATTGCCTTCATATTTGTTCATAATAGTTTCTGAATTCTGCTGCACATGTACAAATTTATAATATATTTAACTTCAATATTATTTATTACTGATATTTATGAAGAAAAATGCATATCTCATGCTCATAATCAAGACAGAATTTATAAATATTTTTTCTCCACGAGACATACAATACTTCTTTTTTGAATTTTTTAGTATCACAAATATATTCTTTTGCTTGTTTGTTTGTTTGTTTGTTTGGGTGCCACACCGTGTGATGCTCAGGGGTTACTCCTGACTATATGCTCAGAAATTGCTCCTGACTAGGGGGACCTTATAGAATACTGGGGATGAACCATGGTCTGTCCTGAGTCGGCTGTGAGCAAGGCAAATGGCCTACTGTTGCATCATAGCTCCGGCTCCCACAAATAGAATAAGTTATTGAAATTCTCAGAATTTGTACAACATAGAACATAAATACACTCAGTTAATTAAAAAGTTCAAACTTTTATTTTAAAAATTATAATAATGATAAGTATTCACCTTTATTTTTACAATTGCAATATTTAAACCTTAGTGAGTATATTATAAACAAACCAACACATACACACAGCATATATCTGTCAAATAATATTAATTTTGAGCAAAAATATATCAAATTTCAAAAATGCAGAGATCGGTCATGTGGCTCAAGTGGTAGAGTGCAGACCTTGCTTTGCAAAGCCCAGATAGGAGCCTGGACACAATCTGGTCACCTACTCAATACTATTGTGACCATCTTCCCCTGTGAACAACTGTATGTAAAGTCCACAATTGACATCACTTGTTTATACTTTTATTGAATACATTTCTTTCTATTATGTTCCTTAATTATTTGTGAAAAAGTTATTAAAGTTTTATACAGGATAAGTAACTAAACATTGTTTGAGATACAAACTCAAACATGCTTTTGTCCTATGGCAATGTTTTATTTCAAAAAATTTGACAGACAAGCTATAATCATTTAATCCTAGGTTTTTGGTGAATATTTTTAGAAAAATAAATACAAACTCATCATAGATAAATATAGCTTATTAGCTTAGTATTTGTTGCCTGTAAACAAAATTAGAATGTATTATCTCCTCAGTACTTGTTTTCTGATTTAATCAGCAATGATATAAATTAATTTATTTCTTATAATGTGTAATGCATTACAATTTTAATTCATAAATTTTAAAGCATATGGCAATATCTGTATACTTTATTTTTTGAACAACTAAAATTAAATATGAAACTATAGCTAGAAACAATATTTTGGAAGATAAAATACTTAAAATATTCATAAATTTCTAATAATAACAGTACTTTTCTTGAATTAAATACAGAGTTGTCATTAAAATATTCCTCAATAATAAAATACTAATCCAGTTAGCAAATAATTAGCCTCTATATAGATGGACTCATCCCAGCTTTTTTTCTCCTCTTTTCAACAGAAACACAGAACTTGAATCATCTATTTCTCCCTCATAAATTGAGGTAAACAAATGGATGATACCAGGAGCAACTCATTGTATGAACATTGAATAGAAATAAAAAAAAATATAAGACTTAAGTACCAACCCCAAAGTCAACAACAACAAAATCGAACCCAATCTATAACAAGCTATACTCAAAGAGGACCTGTTACATTAGCAGACCAGGGGACAAAGGGTGGGGCAAATGGGATATATGCTTAGAAGAGGGATGGACAACACTGATGGTGGGAATGCCCCTGATTTATTGGCACTATGTACCTTAAATATTACTGTGAAAGATTAGTAATTCTACTTTGATCACAATAAAAAATTATTTAAAAATTAAAAAAATTGAAAGAATATTCAATTTCTAAATGTAATATGCAATGTTTAATTTTTTGAAGAATAATTATTAGTAAATATCTAAACATAACAAAAAGAGGGTGCCTGATATTTTTTATTAACCAGTTAGCTCTCTATAAATAAAGTCAATAAAGAACTTTATCCAACTACAGAAGTTCAATATTGTTCTTATACTCCAAGGTATTACTCATCAACATAGACCACTTTTAGGTCTTAAAACTCACTCTAACAAGTTTAAAAGAATAGAATCATGCAATCTGCTCAGAGGCCACAAAGCAATCAAACAAGAAATTAATAAGCAAAGGAAAGCTAGAACACTTTCAAGTCCCAGAACAGTTAAACTTCACTTCTAAATAACACATGTGCAAACAAGAAATCTCAAAACCAATTGCCAATTTCTTGAATATGAAATGAACATCAACATGTGTAAGATTAATTGAAAGCAGTGCTTAGAGAGAAAATAATACCATTAAATACATATATATTTAAAGACATGTAAAATCAGTGGTTCAAGTTTGAGAATTATATAAAAATAACATATTCTAAATATTATTAAATATAAAGCTATAGTAGTCAAGATGATTTCCCATTTATAAAATACTATGAAATATACGTGAGAAAATAGAATGAGGAGCCTAGATATATATTCAAATAAAAACTGTCAACTTACTTTAATTTTGTGCCACACCAAGTACGTGCTTAATAATTATTCCTGGTTATACTTAGAGAACAATATGCTGTATCAGGGATTACACAGGAAACCTAGTCTACTGTAACTATTCCCAGTGTCAGTGACTTTTAGTAAAATTTACACAGTTTCAATGTGATTACAAAGAACACAAATAAAGCTTTATTAAAAAAATTGCTAGAATAGCTGACAATCAAATCCAAAAAATAAATCCACAAATGACCATTATACATTTCAAACAACTTAACTCAATATTGACCATAAAATAAAATATAATGTACAGAAATGTGTAAAATCTCTATGACCTTAAAATTATATAGTACCTCTATAACCAAAATACTTGTTCAATGAACAAATATATTTTAATAAGTCTGACTCGGGGGCCGGGTGGTGGCGCTGGAGGTAAGGTGCCTGCCTTGCCTGCACTAACCTAGGACGGACTGCGGTTTGTTCTCCC
The DNA here is from genome assembly GCA_004027635.1 of Crocidura indochinensis. Taxonomy (NCBI): domain Eukaryota; kingdom Metazoa; phylum Chordata; class Mammalia; order Eulipotyphla; family Soricidae; genus Crocidura; species Crocidura indochinensis. Next base: position 82 of record PVKC010042541.1, on the reverse strand, counting down.
GGTTCCCCATATGGTTCCCCGTGCCTGCCAGGAGCGACTTCTGAGCGAATAGCCAGGAGTAACCCCTGAGCGTCACCGGGTG
>PVKC010042540.1:0-11893 GCA_004027635.1 Crocidura indochinensis | reverse complement strand
TGGTGACGCTCAGGTGTTACTCCTGGCTATGTGCTCAGAAATTGCCCCTGGCTTGGGGGACCATATGGGACTCGGGAGGGATCAAACCACGGTCCGAACTAGGTTAGCCGTGTGCAAGGCAAATGCCCTACCCCTTGCACCACTGCTCTGGTCCCTCTCCACTTCTCTTTTTTACTGGCTTCATTGATGTGCTGAATCTCATGTTATAAATGAATCAATTGATAATCCTATAATTTGATTTACACAGTAATACAAATTGAATATTTTATAAATTTTAATTCAATCTGCATGAGATATATCTAACAAAGTTTTCATGATTGAATTTTATTCATAAAATTCCCTTTCATCAGACACATTTCCTACTACCAATGCCTTCAATTTCCCTCCTACTCTCCATCCTGCCTTGCCTACAGATATTTTTCTTCTATCTCTCTCCCTCCCTCATTTTTTTCTTTTAGATACTTTTTTCAACACCCATTTATTCAAAGTTTAATTTCTATCATTGTCATAATGGTCTGTTCTCTTCCCTACAGTACTCCCCTTCCTTTAATACACCAGTGCACTTGACCCTCATCTCTAATGTCTTTTATACCATTTTATTACCATACTATCTTCTTTATATAGCCCCACAAATGAATGCTCTTATTTTATGTCAAACCCATTTCCTCTAATTTCATTCAGCATAAGACTCTCCATATCATCCATGTTTAAGAAAAATTTCTGATTTTATTTTTTTCTAATACAACAGTTGTGTTGTATTTCATTTGGTTATGTACCATAGTTTCATTATTTACTCATGTATTTTTGGCAGTTGGGTTGTTTTTGGATTCTGGCTATTGTGAATAGTACGCAATGGACATAGTAGTTCAGATGTCTTCTTCTTCTTTGTGTTTTGGGAGCCTTAAGGCATATTTCCAGGAGGAGTAATGCTGGTCTTATGGAAGCTCAATTTCTAGTTTTTTTGAGGAACATCCATTTTGCTTTCCAAAATGGCTGGACCAGTCGATATTCCAAACAATAGTGGATAAGAGTCCCTTTTTCACCATATTCACCCCAGCTCTAGTTGTTTTTGTTATTGATATGTGAGAGTTTCTGGAGTATGAGATGGTATCTCATTGTTGTTTTGCTTTGCATCTTCCTCATGATTATACATGTAGAGCAATATTTGATGTACCTTTTGACCATCTGTATGTCTTCTTTGAAAATGTTCATCACTTCTTTCAATTTTGGGTGGTATTTATTTGACCCAAAGATCTGGTCCAGCCACTGATACTATTTCATTCTCTCTTTATACATTGTCCACAGTCATTACACAAACATCGAATTGTCTATTGTATATCAGGCACAACTCTAAGTTCATGGACACATCACAGAGCAAAGTAAATAAATCATGTTTCATGAGCTTCTGTCTGTGAATATCTAACGTACCTCTAGAAAAGGGCATACTGCGTCTCCATGCAAAGGAAAAACAATGAAACCTTTCTGTATTTTCTGAAAATGTCAAATTAAATGAATTCCACCATTACAGAAATGTTAAACACTGTTTCAATATCTTATAAAAGTAACATTTAACTTCTTAAGGTTTTGTCACCTTTTACAGAATATTTTTTGTGCCTTTTCTAAACTAAAGATTTGAAAGGAAGTAAGAGAGATAGTATCATGGTTGATTCTCTTGTCTTTAAGTTTGATATCTGGCACCCATCTGTTAACATAAGTTCTTCTAGAAGCAATCCATAGCCACTCAGTTCGGAGTTAGCCTTGAAAAACAAAAGCCCAAAACCAACCTCCATTAAAGAAATCTATAAATTTACAGTGTTCAGGCAAGTTAATTGATCTTAGTTTTATTGAATTCAAGCAAATTAATTATTGTTGATATAGCTAAATGTAATAGGAAAGCAGAGCCATTTGACATAATTAAAATAAAAATCAATTAGAATTTTATCCTATATCTATTCATAAAAAAGATGTGTGCTGAGTTGAAGAGTTAGCAAACAATTTGTTTTAAAACAATGTAAGATACTTTATATTGTAGTGAGCATTGGTTTGAGGAATTTAGTTAGAATATTTAGCCTCATGCACTGCTTTGGTTGCTTCTTGAGTACATCAGGTATTTGATGAGAAATGCTTTTGCTTCTCTACTTACATCTGCATAACCACCTTTAAGCAGAAAACTGCATGATTTGACAATGAAAAGTTAATTGAGTTGTTATCATTGAGTTGTATCACTGACTAAATTTTGGAATCAGAAAATTGGCCTATGAATCTCTTAAGACAAAGTATGCAACATTTTGTTTCCTCCTTAGGTAATGATGCAACATCAATTGTCAACTGTCTTCACATTTTGGGTCAAACTTTGGATGCAAGGTAAATTAATTAATGTTTTGTAAATCAATAGTATTTGTATTTTATTCTACTTTTATGAGAAAAAGTAAAGTTAACAATTAAACAATAGGTGTAGGAACTCAGCCACCAATTCTATGTACTTTGCACTGTAACTTATAATCATCAGGACCAAAAATTCACATACTAATTAAAAAACAGATTGACATGATATATTCAGTATATGCTATATTTTTTAATCATTTGTCATCCAGAATAAATATAACTAAAAATTTCTCTATTTGTTAAAAATATTTTATCCAATAATTTAAATATTCAAATATTAAATAATTTGAATATATAAATCCAACAATTTGTTTTTGTATTTAATTTTTTGTTTACTGATTGTCACACTGGTGGTGTTTGAATGTGCTATTCTTGGTTCAATGCTTGGATTTGTTCCTACCCAAGATAGAGAACACTTGAACCCTGTGTGTAAAGTCATCTCCGTGGCTCTGTATTTAAATGTTGATTTGATTTATTTTGAATAATAAATGAAAAAAAGATGTTGTCATTACACGTTTTGATTTCCTAGAAATCATGGTTTTGGAAACTCATCTAACCAAATATCAACTTTCAGAGGCTATTTGGAAATATGCCCTGTAGCATATAACATTTCTATCATTGGGAAATCTGTGTGAGCTGACATTAATATTTCTTTTAAACGTATCCCCCAAGCACCAATATAGTTGCATTAAATTTGTATTGCTGATTCGGATGTCTTTTGTTAGTCACAAAACAACTTTGCTTAAATTTTAGATTGTTGGTTGAAATATTAAGTATTAGCACTGCCTTTGACTCCTGTGAAGCACTTAGAAAAGGATCTGTCTTTAAGGTCATTATCCCTATAAGTTCTATTAAACAAAAAATGAGTGAAATTAATAAAAAGTTTTAGTTGACAAATGGATGTTTTATTTGCAATGTCAACAAATAAAAGCATGTTTTTTGCAAGAATTGCTTCTTAAAGTTTAAGGTTTAAATTCTCCACATTTGCTTCCTAGGACTGTAATGAAGACTGGCCTGGAGAGTGTAAAAAGTGCACTGAGAGCTTTTCTGGACAATGCTGCAGAAGATCTGGAGAAAACAATGGAGAATCTTAAGCAGGGTCAATTCACCCACACTCGAAACCAACCCAAAGGGGTTACACAGATTATCAATTATACTACTGTGGCACTGTTGCCAATGCTGTCATCATTATTTGAACATATTGGCCAGCATCAGTTTGGAGAAGATTTAATATGTATGTAAATCTATCATTTAGTTTAATAGTTCAATAAAATTATTGATCCATTTCTGGATTGCTAAAAAATTCCTTATATGTTAAATTGCTTATAAGTGGTGAGTGCAGTTAGAGATATAACTACATGCAATGGTCATAACAATGTGAATGAATGAGGGAAGTAGAAAGCCTGTATTGAGTACAGGGGCCAGAGGGAGGTCTGGGACATTGTGTGATGTGAGTGTTGCACTGGTAAAGATGGTGTTCTTTATATGACTGAAACCCAATTACAATCATATTTGTAATCAAGGTGTTTAAATATATTAAAAATAAAAATAAAAAATAAAAACAAAACAAAATAATGCTTAAAGGTTTACATTTGAATTATGGTAACTATATACACTATATACAATTTTTATAGAGATTGTTCACCAAATAATATGAATTTATAAAAGGACAGACAGGAAGATAGTGGCTATGGGCATTCATTTTTCAAGCCGTCAACTGCACATACCAAATTTTATTCTACATTACGATTTTCCTTTGACACTTTTTTTTTTTAGGTTTGCTTATTTTGTTTTTCTTCTTGGGGGCACACAGAAGTGCTCATGGATTATTCCTGATTCTGTACCCAGAAATCCTTCTTAGTGGTGTATAACGACTATATTGGATGTTGGTGATTGAACCTGGCTTGACCACATCCAAGGCAAACCTTATATTCTCTGTACTGTCTCTCCAAACCTCCTTTGACATTTTTTAATTTGGTTTGACCATAAGACATATGATCTGAAATGTTTCTAATTATCAAGTCAATGCAGATCACTTTCATAAACTCTACTACCAATAAATATGAAGACAATTGAGACAAATCTGTATCTTGAATATATTGGTCTAGTAGCATGGCACACATACCTTTTGTTATAAATTTCAGTGTGTTTTAAAAGGATAGCACAACTGTACGGCATCTGCCTTGCGCGCGGCTGATCTGGGACGACCTCAGTTTGATCCCCCACCATCCCATATAGTCCCCCAAACTAGGAACAATTTCTGGGTGCATAGCCAGAAGTAATCCTTGGGAGTCACTGTGTATGGCCCCAAAATAAATAAATTAACAAATAAATAAATAAAATAAAATAAAAAGGATATTAAGTGATGATAATGAAAATATCTACAGAATATTCCAAGTTATTTGGAAAAAGATAACAGCTGATGTGACCTGACTTTTAGAGCTCTTGTTCATATAAGTATGCAGTAACACATGTTCAATTATCACACAATAAAAGGTCCTGTCTGTAGGTCCTCCCATTCAGACTCCTAGAGTTGTAGTTTTGTCAGGTGAGTTACTGTTCTGTGTAACAGTCACTATGTTTCTCAGTACATGACAACAACCCTAGTTGTAAGCCATTTACATGAGCTAATAGAAACATTTCTAACACTGCACTGTGGGCAACATGAATTTTATCTTCAGTGCCATTTATTTTCTACAACAAATGATAGAATTATAATTTGAAGTAAAAGGTTATTTGACTGGCTTACTATGTAAATGCTTATTCTATCTGACCTAAAAGATTTTGTCTTACAGCACTTTTGTCATCCAGGTGTAAAAGTTTCATAGTTGTTACTTTGAAAACTGAGTCAAAACATCTATTTCTTCTCCCAGATATTAATTTATATTCTTGAAGAACTTCTTTACTTTTAATCTAGAACAAAATAATGAAGTTATTCCAAATATGGATAACAAACTTTAGAGATATCAGTTGTTAATAGAAAAATACTTTTTAGAAAATTATATTTGTTTTATATATTTGTTTGTATTTTGATTTTTAAATATTAAAATGTTGAAATGCTTTTAAAATGGAATTTAGGTCTTAGCTTAAAATTTTTGCATGACAATTTATAAGTGAGTGACATTTTTCAAGCAAGATTCTCTTTTATTTCCTTAGTGGAAGATGTACAGGTATCATGTTATAGAATTCTAACTAGCTTATATGCTTTGGGAACCAGCAAGAGTATTTATGTGGAAAGGTAAGAATTTTTAACTTTATGCTAATAGCACTTTTGATTATTATAATGGTTACAAAAGTATTTCTTTTCCAATAAGAACAACTTAACAGGGTCAGGAGAGATAGTATGTAGGTAGGGCGTTTGCCTTGCATGCTGAAGAATGGTGGTTCGAATCCTGGCATCCCATGTGGTCCCCAGAGCCTGCCAAGAGCAATTTCTGAGCATAGAGCCAGGAGTAACCCTTGAACACTGCTGGATGTGACTCAAAAACCACAAAAAACAAACAAATCTTTCTTTGCTAATTTTTCTGTATAATGAATTATTTAATTAAATTAAGACATGAAATTCCTTAGGAGTAACTATGAATCTTTAAGATAAATTTGAGGGGTCACAATGATAGTATAGTGAGTAGAGTATTTGTCTTTATGTGGCAAGCCCAGGTTCTATCTCTGGCACCCCATTTGGTGGTAACCCCAACTCAGGAGTGATCCTTCTGCCCAGAGCTAGGAGGAAGCACTAAATATCACTAAGTTTGGATCAAAATTAAAATCTAAAAAGACTGGGGCCCGGGAAATAGCATGGAGGTAAGGCGTTTACCTTTCATGCAAAAGGTCATCGGTTCCAATCCCGATACCCCATATGGTCCCCCGGGCCTGCCAGGAGCAATTTCTGAGCATGAAGCCAGAAGTAACCCTTCCAGGAGCAATTTCTGAGCGTAGATCCAGGAGTAACAGCCCCTGAGCGCTACCTGGTGTGACCCAGAAAAAATAAAACAATTATGGTAAATACCAAGTTTAATATGAGTTAAATGAGCATCTTATGAAAGATTTTGTTAGGTTAGCTTCTTACTAGATATCAGAGGTAGAATATAAGTGTGAATATAAGCAGTTATTAATCAGTAGTTTCTGTTTATTATCTCAAATTCAAAAGAGAGATCATCAGGGAGATAATTAGGGATAAGTCAGGTAAGTGTCCCCACTGAGTTTAAAATAGGATTCACTTTCAACTTCAAAGATTTTTATATGAAAAAAAGAAAAAGAAAACTGTGTTTGCCTTGTTATTTCTAGGGAGATATTTTACCCAGCAAGCTCAGGTCATACTCCAGTATGGGCACCATATGGGATTCCCTGAATCAAATTGGGAATGGCATGTGTACAAATGCCATACCCTCTGTTCTATCACAAAAAGCTGTTTTTTTTAAGTCTAGACAAAATTAAGGACATAATAGAATACTGATCAATAAAGCAATAGTCTGATAAAATAGTATTAAATGGATGTTAAATTCCTGAAATTTAAAGATAATGTTTAGGAGTTCAACTAAATTTGCTTGTAATGAAACAAGATAATTGTCAGGTTCATTTTTAAAATACCATTTTATTCACTTAACAGTAGTTTACAAGAGTGTAAATGCTAATATATTTAGAAGTAGAATGTTATCATACTACTCCCAACACCCAATCAGTATCTCTCTTCATAACTAACCAAAATATTTAGCCCATTCTCCCTACATTTAGGTAACCTGAGATCTTTTGCCAGTGTCTGAGGGTTAAATTTCATTGTACATTGTCTTTCTTTCTTTTTCGTTTATATACTATATGAGAGTGAAGACTTGGTGTTTGTCTTTCTCTGAATTATTTTGCTCACCATGTAGTGTATCAAAAATATAAAACTTCATCTTATAGCTTTACAGTGAATATATATATATATATATATATATACAACAGATCCTCAACTCTTCAATCTAATCTTTGACATTAGTTATTTACAATTCTTAATTATTTCAAATAGCACTGCAGTGAACATAAATGTACATAATTTCTTTTCAAATTAATATTTCTTTGTTCTTTGAATAGGCACCAAGAGGAATTGCTGTTCCATTTGGCAGCTGTAATTTTTATTTTTTTATTTTTCTTCACTTACTTACCAGCATTTCTCTGATATTTTTATGTAAGATGTTATTACTGGTGCAGTGTCATTTTGATTTTCACTTCCCAATTAATCATTGATGATAAACATTGTTTAATATCATTGCTAGTCAATTATGTCTTCTTGGAGAAGTGTCTGTTCAGCTCTTTATCCCCAATTATTTATGGGGTTGCTCTTTATTGTTGAGTTTTGTGGGTGTTCTATATATTTTAGTTAGGGTATGTATGGAAATAATTTTCCTTTCAATAGGATTTATAGCAGCAAATATAGATATATTAGTGATAAAATATTTTCTTTTTCAGTGCAGAGGTTATTATTTTGCTATAAGTCTATACTTATTTTTGCTTTTGTTTTCTTTATATATATATATATATTTTTCTTTTCTTTTTTTGGTCACACCCGGCAGTGCTCAGGGGTTACTCCTGGCTCCATGCTCAGAAATTGCTCCTGGCAGGTACGGGGGACCATATGGGGCACCGGGATTCGAACCGATGACCTTTTGCATGAAAGGCAAACGCCTTACCTCCATGCTATCTCCCGGGCCCCATTTTGTTTTCTTGACAAGAGTGTAATTCCTGAGAATACACTAAAACCAAGACCACAGATTGCCTTACTTATGTTTTCTTCTTTTATGGATTTGTGTCTAACCTATGTAAAATTATGTTGAATTTTATTAGTAGGGTGAGATAGTGATCATCATTCAATATTTTTCATTTGTCTAAACAATTTTATGGCACTGATGTTTGCAGAAACTTTCTATTTATCTTTTATGTTCTTAGTTTCTTTGTCATAAATTAACTCTCTACATTCGCAAGCATTTATTTCTCAACTCTATTCTATTAGAATAAATTTCTGTTTTTATCTCAGTACCACATATGTTCATTGCTATAGCTAATTAGTAGACTCTTAACTTAGGAAATATAATGCTTCTTATCTTCCTCTGCTTTAACTTAGCTGTTCAAGGAAGTATATGTACACATACCACTTTAGTAATTTCTTGTTTGTTGGTTAGTTTGATTTGTTTTAGTTTGGTGGCTATACCCAGTTGTGTTCATGATTTACTCCTGACTCTATCCCTAAGGAACACTTCTGGTGGGCTTGGCATAACCTCTTTTTAGCATGCAGACAAATTAGCTTCTTTTAGAAATGTTACATTTACTTTAGAAAATAAATTGTTTTCAAATTTAAAAGTTAGGTTTTGTGGTAATTGGGTAATTGTTTTAGTAGCAATAAATAGCATTCTTTTAAGGTCAAGCTTATTGTTTGTAGTAAAATTCTTTGAACACTTATTTGGAATACATGAAGTATAAGCATTTTCTACTTACAGACAACGCTCTGCATTAGGAGAATGTCTAGCTGCCTTTGCTGGTGCCTTTCCTGTGGCATATTTGGAAACTCACCTCAACAAGCATAATATTTACTCTATTTACAATACTAAGACTTCACGGGAGAGAGCAGGTAAGGCAAGAAACTTGCAGTATGTAAGATATGAAACTAAAATGTGATATCAACCATATTCTGTGCATTAACTTTTTTAAACTTTTTTACTTTTATTTAAATAATTTTTATTTTGACCAAAGTGGATTACAAATCTTTCACAGTAATATTTTAGGCACATGGTGACATTGAATCAAGAGCATTCCCACCACCAGTGTTGTCCTCCCTCCACCCCTGTTCCCAGCATGCATCCCATATACCCCTCCTTTGAGTTGGGGCCACTCCTGATGATGCTCAGAGCTTAGTTATACTTTTCTGCTCAGGGATCACTTGAAGACTCAGGAAACCATATGCTGGGCCTGACACAGAACCATGATCAGCCACATGCAAGACAAGTGCCTTAATCCCTATTCTACTTCTTTGGTTCTCCCCTGCAGTGATTTTGAAAATGGGTCATTTCAATATTTCTGTAATTCTTGTGTTATAATTTGAAATTTTTGTAAGTTAGAAAATATCCTTCTTGTATTTTGAAAAAGGTAGATTAATTTTTTTTTGTTTCTTTTTGTTTTGGGGCCGCACCCAGTGGTGCTCAGGAGTTACTCCTGGCTGTCTGCTCAGAAATAGCTCCTGGCAGGGACCATATGGGACACCGGGATTCGAACCAACCACCTTTGGGCCTGGATCAGCTGCTTGCAAGGCAAACGCCACTGTGCTATCTCTCCGGGCCCTGGCAGATTAATTTTTTAAAGTTAGTTGTCTCAGAGAAATTCACATACTCAGTACTAAAAAAATGATAGCATATAAGGAAAAAATAAATCAATGTGATTTCTGATGTGTTATATCAGAGGAGTCAGAAACAGAAATTCTTATTTGAGATTTCCTTTTTCTTTATTTCTTTCCTCCTTTATCTCTTTCTTTCCAATGTTCAGACTGGAAATAGTTCAGACTATTGCTTATTATTTTCCATTTCTTAAGGATCACTTACATAAATCTTAAGGGTCACTTATATAATGCAATTCTGAAAACCAAATCAATGCCTCCTACAGGTAAACTAGATCTTTGAACTATCTCTCCTGCCTGATTTTCCTTTGATCACCACCTAGGTCTATCTTATTGATATGTTTTAACCCATGGCTATTTCCTAATAGTTTGTCAATTAAAAAACAGATAATTAAAAAGCACATGTACCTATATATGATACATATGCAGGGATATGTATATATATGTATATATATATGCATTATGTTTATTTCAGTTTGGGAAAATCTGGTTTGTCTGTAGGTGTATACATCTGCTTCTTCACTGACATAATTGAAGATACTTTTGTCAGAGTCAATGAAAAGTGGCTGGCCATTGGGAACATACTAGGATTATTATTATTATTATTTTTTTTGGCCACACCTAGCGGGGCTCAGGGGTTACTCCTGGCTATCTGCTCAGAAATAGCTCCTGGCAGGCACAGGGGACCATATGGGACACCAGGGTTTGAACCACCTTTGGTCCTGGATCGGTTGCTTGCGCGGCAAATGCCACTGTGCTATTTCTCCTGGCCTCATACTAGGATTATTACTAGAATTTGAATTGAATGAAATCACAAACAGTTAATAAAATAAGAAATTAATTTTACCTATAACCAATCACTTAAGCCCATCAAAATCAGAATCCTTAAAGCCTACATACAGTGCAGTGACTTCTTAATATTTTTCCTGTTTGAATCTTTTTATTCTAATAAAAATTTCAAGATTTTAGTTGTTTTTGTAAACAGAATTAAAGTTTCAAAAAAATTTCAGTAATATTTTATCTCTGTGTAACATGTTTGAATGGGAACTCGCAGTTTTTCTAATTTTATAACTAATTTTCTCAAATAGGGCATCTTTAAAAATTCATAGTTACTTAATTTTTAATTTGATTTCACATAACAAGTACAGAAAAGTGTATTGTATTCAGAGAAGCAAAATTTTCCTAAATAATTTACACAGCATATTTGTAAATGGGTACAATGTTCAGTGTAAATTATTAATCTTCTGTATAAACTTGTCACATTAAGTTGTCATCTTTAAGAATATTCATTATTAGTTTTTTGCTATGAATTAATAATCAAGAAGATTTTTATAATTTGCTCTGTACTTAGAGGGGAGATACGGTACAGAGATAAGAAATATTTCCCCCTTTTCTTTAGGAAGATTTTTCTCTCATAGATGAGTGAGAGAATTCAGAATAGTTTGGTAGTGGTGAACATGCAGTAAATTTGTAATCATAAACATAACTTTAATGCCATTGTAACAATGTTGTCTTACTCTAATTTAAAGAAAAAGAATACTGAAGACACACAGAAGTAGTTTAATTTGAGAGCTACTGGGAAGATATCAGAGAGTTGGTTCAAGGTGAATCTTTAGTTGCTATCACTGTTACATGTTTAGGAGAAATTTCAAATTTTGAAGTGACTTGAGATAAATTACAGCATAAAAAAGGAATAAACAGTCTACCTCAAAAGATAGACCAAATGAAAAAATATAAAATTTATATTTATGACCAACATGTTTCATTGACTTTTGAAACAATCAGTATTAGAATAAATCTTTGAGAAATATGGTTTTGAAAGTTATGAATTTGTTGCAGAAACCAATGGAATATTTAAAAATTGACTAGACAAATGTGAATACCGAAGAGTTATTAATTTCTTAAATAAACCAATTTTAAGTTCAGAAGTAGAAAAATATCTTTAAGGGAAATTGACATCATTTTAAAAAATCTGTAAGCTGTGATATAAATACAGAACAAACTTTTATGCAACTGTAAGAAAAGATGAAGTCTTGAGATTTACTGCAACTTATATATAACTGGAGGGAATAATTAAGTAAAGTATGTCTGAAAGAGGACAATACTGGATGATTTCACTTACTTCTAATTTATAGAGAAACAAAACAA